>BMAO01023788.1:0-20234 GCA_019973975.1 Trichonephila clavata
GGGTGGCTTGGAGGCTGGAGGGCTTAGATGCTGATCGGGTTTGAAGATGGCCCCAAGACACATGTAATTTGTGTATTCCCCTTGTTTTCTGTTGACAGGATGTTGTCGGATTCCTAAGTAAGGGTCCCGCCGGTCATGAAGTTGAATGGACTCATAAATTTGAAGAGTCATGAAATTTGTAACTTTGCTCTTGGTTCCTGACCAATGACTAGGCAAGACCAACGGGCTTGCGGATGAAAAAAGGGGTAATTTGCCCTCACTTAAAAGCAGGAACCGAGACATTTCTCGGCAGATTAAGACAGAGCTTTTTCCATACTTTGCAGGAAAGCCAGGCCAACCTCCCATCACCTAGCCTCCGTTTCAGATAAGTGAAATGTTTGTAGTTCTCTTATTCTTAAATTTTAATAGCGTTTAATCTAATTTCGTGATGTGTTTTAAATGTAATAAACGAATTTGTTTTAATTTAATCCGAGTAATTCATTAATTTTGCGTTGTCTTTAATTATGATTTAAAGTACTAACCACTATCATGATGCAGGCATTAGTTAATAAATCGAACCTGCGTAAATCATAAGATGTTAAATTAATAAAGTATTAGGAGCGCTGCATCATCTGGTGCCGAGTGACCAGGATTCGAGGAAATTTTTTCCCCCTCTTTCGTTCACGCGTGAATTTTTTAGATGAATTTGGGCAATCGCTAATGTTTTGTGTTCGAATGTATAGTAAATTTAAGATTGTTGTAATGTTGAATACATTGGCGTTAACTTTAAAGCAAAATTTTTTCCTCGCAAGTTTAATTTTTTTTCTCAGTAGATGAAAAGTTAAGAATTTTTTTTCTCGATCCCATATTGTTCTCATGTAATTGGTCACTGGTATATTGGATGGAGATGGATTCTCCTCTTTTGTAAGAATGTCAACATAATTTTTTTAACTTCATTCTGTCGATAATTTTATCTTAATTGAAACTCGCCGGTTTTAGATAAAATTCGCATAATGCCTCGTTCTCGTCAGGTCGATCCTGTTCAATTACATACTACTTCCGATCGGTTTAATTTAATTGAGTTGATCCCAAAATTTGCGGGCAGTGAGGGTTCGAGTGTTAGGAAATTTCTAAATAAAATTAACGAAGTTGGGCAATTGGGCAGATAATGAGAAAACTGCAATTTTGAAACTCAAACTTTCGGGTGTAGCAGAAGAATTTTTTTTTGCTGACCCCAGCAATAATGATATTTACGATTTTGAACAATTGTCTCAAATTCTCCTTAAGAGATTTGAATGCACAGTTCCATTGTCCACGAAACTTCAACTGTTCTCCGTTTGTCAGCAGGGAATTTCAGAGACTGTGCAGGAATTCGCATCCAGAATCAAAAAATTGGGAAATCAGGTTTTTGAGTCAAATGACGTTGTGGCATCATCGGCAGTCAGACAGGCGAACGATCAACTTTTACAATCTAGATTCATTAGTGGGTTGAAGAATGATATACGAAGATTCGTATTGGCGAGGGACCCCAGACATTTGAACAGTCCATTTCGGCCGCATTGTTAGAGGAGCAGCATCAGAGACTTAATGAAATAGCGACAAACGATCGCGTGGGATCGACGGAAAATAACAGAGAATCAGCGATTATTTCAGCTCTTACAGAACGCATACAAGACTTAAATATAAGAGTGGGTAAACTACAACAGACCAAGGGCTCCGTAAATGCCTATCACTCTGATTCATCGAGAAATTTCCCTCGCAGAAACCCCGTTTCATTTCGATGTTATTATTGTCAACATATAGGTCATAAACAAAACGAATGCCGAAAACGGATGAGAGATGAAAGCCTCACAGAGAATACACTTGGGTTTCCGGGAAATTCGCGAGGTCGAAGCGGTTCTTCACAGAGAGAGATACAATGTCACGCCGAATAGGGGAGTGATTTATGAATCACCGCCCTCGGGAAGTTTTCGGGGTGGTTTTCAAACACATTTTCACGGTCAAAGGAACGCAGGGAATTTAAACTTTCGAGGAGAGAGACGTCATTAGAAGACGGGCAATTGGGCGCTCTCTCTCCAATTTGCAATGTTAATTTACCGATTGTCGAGGCAAGCTCTGGGGGCCATAAGTTCAATATTTTAATTGATTCTGGAGCTTCTGTTTCACTGTTGTCAAATTCTCTTTTCGATAAAATAAAAAATAAATATATGAAACCGTTGGAAGTTCTAGTAAAAATCAAGGCAGTAAATAACGGGGAAGTGGAAATAGTGGGTTGTTACAAGATACATTTGGTTTTGGGGAAATTTCATTGTGAGCAAATTTTTTTTATCACTAAGCAGGAATTAAATATTGGTTACACAGCGATCTTGGGTTTCGATTTTATTAAACTTAGGCACGCGATGTTAGATACGAAATTTAATTGTTTGAGAATAGCTGAGAATTCCATTCCATTTGTTAATTGTGAAATTTCGTTGCAAAATGACACTGCGTGTGATATATTTGGAATTTTGGAAAATAAAACTATTATTGGTCCAAAGCAGGTTAAAAATGTTCGTTTTAAGGTACCAGTTTTGCCTCATTCTAGTGTAGTTGCGACTATTGTTGGTGCTGTTAAATTAAAAAATAAGGGTATACATATAAATTCACCGCATGTCACTTTTGATTCTCAACTTAATACAACCGAGTTACAAATTACGAATAATTCAGAACACATTATAACTTTAAATAAAAACATGAGAATCTGCACTGTTAATAGTTATGAAGAATTTTCGGTCGATTTACCAATATCACAAGATACCTTACCTGAATTATCTGAAAAAGACTTTAACTTCTCTGGATTAGATCCTAGAACAAAGAGTAAATTAATGCAACTTTTAATAAAACACAAAAATGCTTTCGCTCGATCAACCGCTGAATTATCCGCCGCTAATACAGAACATCATAGAATATTATTGCAGCATAATTACCCAATTAGATGTCCGATTTATAAAATCCCATTTAACCTCCGAAACGAATTTAGGAAACAAATATCCGATTTAGAGAGTGCGGGCATTGTGTCAAAATCCAGATCTCAGTATAACACACCTGCTTTATTTGTCAGACAGAGAGATAAATGGCGTTTAGTTCTAGATTTTAGGAAGTTGAATGAAATTACGTTGACTCAGGATTTTGCTATACCTACTTTGGACGACATTCTTCATGAGATGTCGGGGTCGAATTATTTTTCCGCTTTAGACATGAAGTCCGCATTTAATCAAATACCACTTCATTATAGAGATAGACATAAAACGGCTTTTTCTACACCTGACGGTGATAAATACGAATTTAATAGACTTTGTTTTGGTCTTAAAAATTCCCCTAAAGCTTTTCAATCCATAGCGCAGGAAATATTAGGAGATTTACTTCACAACGGCGCTCTAGTTTACATAGATGATATAATTTTGTTTTCAAAAACCATCCAAGAACATTTCGAATTAATTAATAAAGTGTTAGAGCGTTTCGAAAAAGCTAATCTTAAATTCAATCCAGCTAAGTGCCAGTTTTTAACTAAGAAATGTAAATTTTTGGGGTTTGTTGTCACACCGGAGGGTATACTCATTGATAAGGATAAGACGATCACAATTAATCAGTTTCCTGTTCCGATAGATCAGAAACAAATAAAATCTTTTTTAGGATGCTGTAATTTTTATAGAAGGTACATTAAAAATTTTGCCAAACGTACACTGCCTTTAACGAATCTTTTGTGAAAAGATACTCCTTTTGAGTGGACTTCAGAAGCTCAGGCTTCATTCGATGATATTAAGAACGCTATTCTAAATCCACCTGTTTTGGCTCTACCTGATGTTGCCGCAGAATTGCAAGTCACGACTGATGCTTCTTCCTCGGGTATCGGGGCTGTTTTAGAACAGAGGTATCCTAATTCAGAAGTTAAACCTTTATATTTTTTTTCAAAAAAGTTGAATCCTTCGCAATCTAAATACAACGCCACGGTCCTAGAATTTTTCGCAATTTACACAGCTCTAAATTATTTAGGCCTTTTCTTTTGGGGAGGAAGTTTAAAGTTTTTACGGATCACAGGCCTTTAGTAGGGTTCTTATCTAATAAAAATCCCTCTTCTAAAATTCTACGTTGGAAATTGTCACTTGAAGAATTTAATTATGAAATTCATTACGTAAAATGCTCTTTGAATTCTGTAGCCGATCATTTATTTCGTTATGTCAACACTATTACTTTGGCTTTACCTGATTCTTAAGATCTCATACAAATGCAGAAAAGCGAGGAATCGTTAAACGACATCTTACATATAATTAATAATAAAGATCTTAGCCCACGAATTAGCAGTTATTTTATTAATGGGGAGGGAGTGCTATGTCATTTTTCTAAGCGCCCAAATAAGTCACCCAGAACTGCCATGAGAAAACAAGTTTGTGTTCCTCATTGTCTTAAAGCGAAAGTTTTGGAATCAATTCATTCGGAATATGGAGGGCATCTTAAATTTTTCAAGACTTATCAGAGACTTAGCGAAAATTTTTTTGGCCTAATATGTACAAGGATGCTAAGAATTTTGTTCGTTCTTGCATCATTTGTTTAACTCGAAAAAACGCTTTCAATATTCCACTAGCCCCACACCAGCCGATGGAACAGAGCCATGTGCCAGGTGAAACTTGTCATATTGATATTTTTGGTCCTTTAAAAACCACGCCTAACGGGAATAGTTATGTCCTTTCTATGATAGATGCATTCACCAAATACATTCATATCGTCCCACTTCCTGATCTTAAGTCCAGCACCATATCTAAAGCTTTCTTTGATAATTATATTGCACACAGGGGCTGCCCTCATAAGTTGGTTGTCGATAACTCCACTTATTTTAAAGTTCCGAGTTCCTGGAATTTTGTAGAGTCATGGGTATCCAGAAACGACATATTTCAACTTATTCAGCTCACGTAAATGGAAGAGTAGAGAAGCCAAATCAATCGCTGGCTAACATCCTTGCAGCAATCACTCATGACACAAACGACTGGTATGAACAACTCCCACACACTATGTTAGCTTTAAATTCCGCAATTCACGAGGCCACTTTCACTTCGCCCTTCTTTTTAGAACACGGCAGAGACATTCGTCTGTCGTACACATATCAAAAGAGCTCTGATACATCACAAAATACGTATGAATACGTCGAAAGACTTTTACTTTCATTAGAGAATATTTTTCAGAAGGTCCTAGATAATTTAAAAAATCAAGAAGCATCGCACATCGCTCTTAGCACAAAGAATACAAAGTCGCATCATTACGATTATCAAATTGGTTCTTTATGTTTTATCAGGACACCTAACCTTAAATCTAAATTGTCTCCAAAACTCAGACCCAAGTTCGAAGGTCCCTATAGAGTTGTAGAACGGTTTTCCAAAGTGAATTACAGAGTTCAGCATGTCGAGCATCTGAGAAAGAAATTTAACACGCATGTCAACCGAATGATTCCTTTTATAAAAAGATTTAAATATTTGCATTTGAACAATTTGGATGAAAATATACCAGTAGATACAGAGGTAAAAAATGTTTGCGAGGAACAGAGATATAATTTAAGGAATCGTGTGAATTCGAATATTTAGATTAATCTTATTACAGTGTTTCAAAATAAATAAATTAAATTCATACATAAAATTTTAATGTTTACTTTGTTCATATTATTGTTGACATTTTTTTTATTGGAGAAGGGTCCATGCTTATCTTTAATACTTCAAAGATTGTTGTCGGGTGGATTGTAGGAATTCATTTTGTATCAATGAGAATTAATTGTATTTTATTATGTTGGTACTTATATATATATCAATATTATATACATTGATGTTTTTTTTATTTTGTTTTTGTCACTCTCATATGCTTTTGCATGTATGTTATTTCAATATATATACTGTGGACACAAGGTACATGTCTACAATAAGTCAGGAAATATAGAGAAAGGTCTCTTGTATAACTCATAAAGTCAGTGAATTACTATTTTAGCTATGTGTGTAGTCACACACATGCTCCATGTGTTTTATTAGTATGCTCATTATACGTATTTTGTTATTGTGTTTCATTTATACATTATCTCTTTGCGATTTTCATTGTTGCTTAAAAGTATTAAAATTCTGGGGAGTTTTACTTATACCATAACGTTGGTTTTATCATGCTATTATAATCAATCATATGTTATTCTTTTATCTTGCAATCTACTCATTGAATACTTATTGTGGATGCATTATCATTTATGTTTATTTCTTATCCTTTATTGCTTTTCGCCATGATTGTACCTTATGATAGTGTAGAAGAGAGTAGCTATTTTGCCATTATTATTCTTAATTACAATTGTGTTTTATGAATTTTGATAATATTCGAGATGGTTGTTTGTTTTATTCTGTGTTGGCCATCGCACTAGTAAAATTTTATTCACACTAAAGGAATTTCTATGCTATGTTTCAAGTATAGTTACTAGTATTGTGTTCTTGTACTCTCGTTTTAGAATGTTTTTGAGTAAATTCAGTTTCAATTGGTCCATGAATTAGTATTCAGTTTTTTTTTCTTTCGGTTTTGTCGATTTACGAATTTTTCTCTCTCCCTCCATGATGTACCACTCGGCATAAGTGTTGATTGATTAAGTGAAGTTAGTTTTGATTTCGTGTTATTGGTTCATTATAATTTTTTTTTGATGAAAATTCTTGGTCATATTATTTAGTATTGAGGTAGATAAGTCTTGTGTTCATTCTGTACTTATGAAATTGTTTTGAATACTTAGTGGGTTAGAGCATGAATTTTTTTTTATAAGTTGAATTTCATTATGTGAAGAGTGTTGATTACATTTGAGTTAAGATTGTTCGTGATATATTTGAATACTGATGCGAATTATTTTCGGAAGTTATGCTTATCGAATTGTTAAAGAGGTACAGGAAATTGTTGTCATTATAGTTATGTGAATTATTTTCGGAAGTTATGCTTATCGAATTGTTAAAGAGGTACAGGAAATTGTTGTCATTATAGTTGTATTAGAATCTAGCGGGTTATGTGAATTAATTACGGAAGTTATGTTTAACGAAGTGTTGGAAGAAGAGATACAGAGAATTGTTTTATGAGTTTGTGAATTAATATGATTATTCAGGTATTAGTTAAGTGATTTAGTAGAAATGATTGAGAATTAGAGTTTCAGTTGTCGAGTTAGTTCTGTTTTTGAGAGATAGTTATCTGTTTGTAGCGTTAGTTAATTGTTAGCGGATCGTATTGGTTATAAGGTTTTATGGCTATGTTGTTTGAGAGTCAGTATTCGAGTTGCCGATAGTCGATTTTGGTGAATTAGTTATAGTGATGGGAATTAATATTTTTATTATTGAACAAATTTTTTTTGTGTCTGGTGTTGATGACATGCGAATCGCTCTGTTCAGTGCACATTTATAGCACTCAAGGGTTAGAGTGAAGTGTTTCGTTTTTTCGCCTTCTATTGTTTTTTTTTATATATAGACTTAAAATCCATTTTTATTAATAGCCACAATTTTAATAATCTCGTCTACTTTTAGTAATAAATTTTTTTTGTTTCTTAACCTTGGGTTTGCATCCTGATCACATGCATATTCATCGTTTTGTAATAAAGAAAATGCACGCCTAAGTTATACTATTCGTACGCAATTCTCATGGTGAATTTGTCATTCCTTTATGCTATTGATTTGTTGTACGTTGTATTTCAAATGCATGCTTAATTTAATTGGTACTCAAGGCTCAGGGCGAATTTATAATTCCTTATGCTCATTGACTTTGATGTACGTTGCAATTTCTTATGTAATCATGTCATATTGTTATCATGTCGAAATTCGATGTTAGGTGATGCAATGTTGTGATGGTTTTCTGTTTTTTCATTATACTCATAAATAATAATAATAACTTATCTAAACTTGTTCTCACAAATTGTTACAAGCTCACACTGGAAAATAATTTTTTTTTTCTCAATTCCTTAAAATGGTGGATATTCTTTTGTGTACATTATTAGCTAATAATTTTTTCTTCATCATGTCGTTCGGCAATGATCAGTGCGAAGGAGGAGTTAGCATAATTATACAAAATATCTGTTTAACTTTCATGCCAGACATCAGAAATGTTGTTTTCTCCCATTTTACTATGCAGACAAGTATCTACTTCTTGTATCTTTATATATATATCACTTATTTTATATACATTACATATTAATCACTGCTGTGTTATGTACACAATTATACTGTTCCAATGTTTTCGTGCGTGCAATTCTTTTGTGTAAATTATGCGGTAGCCCAGATCTCATCTCAAAATTCGAATTTTAGAAAATATTTTTTTTTTATCTTTCTTTACAAGTCGTTTTATTGTACTACATTTGTTTGGCAGAAACGGAGGCAGGGGATGGCCGGTGTGGTATTCAAACGAAAGTTACTACCGGTCAACAATTTAGTGGGGAGAAAGAGAGTGAGGGAGGAAAAGGAGAAAGGGAAATTGGTTCACGTGTTGTGTTTGTAGAACAAATTTCGCACTTCAAATAATCTCTTTGGAAGTATTTTTTTTCTCCTATTCAGGTCGGGCGTGGACATGACTCACAGACCACAGGAAATGACATTTTCTCCTTCGACATAGCGTCAGGATGACAGGACAGCCACATTCAGCGGGTTCTAAAGCTATCAAGATTTACGACTTCTACCAGAATGGTTCGGAAAGGACAACCACTTCACAGTTCTACAAGGCTCGCGGCGTCATTAAGAGAATTCGACAATATGCTCCCCAATACGGTGGGCACATTCTTCCAGTCTGGCGTTTGCTACCCCCCTTCAATCCGTCGAAACGGCCGGACTTAATTCTGTCAAGTTCTTTCGCCACCTTCACAACAGAAAGGGGACTTCCGCCTTTCCCGCTGCAAGTACGAGGGATCCCCCTCCGTTTTATTCCTCTCTCCTGCAGTCGTGATTCCAAGAATTCGTTGCATCAAGAAGTCATCCACGGCTCGTGGTTGGACGATTCCTTCTGTTATTTAAAATCCCATCTCAGTATTTATTTACTGCAAATGTGTTAAATTTTTTTTTTCTTTCTTTTTACTTTTCAGGTGTTTGTGAGTCTGAAAGGGGGGAGGAGTGATGGGTGGCTTGGAGGCTGGAGGGCTTAGATGCTGATCGGGTTTGAAGATGGCCCCAAGACACATGTAATTTGTGTATTCCCCTTGTTTTCTGTTTACAGGATGTTGTCGGATTCCTAAGTAAGGGGTCTCGGCGCCCGGTCATGAAAGTTGAATGGACTCATAAATTTGAAGAAGAGTCGTGAAATTTGTAACTTTGCGCTTGGTTCCTGACCAATGACGAGGCGAGACCAAAGGGCGTGCGGATGAAAAAAGGGGTAATTTGCCCCCACTTAAAAAGCAGGAACCGGGACATTTCTCGGCAGATTAAGACAGAGCTTTTTCCATACTTTGCAGGAAAGCCAATGCCAACCACCCATCACCTAGCCTCCGTTTCAGATAAGTGAAATGTTTGTAGTTTTCTTATTCTTAAAATTTAATAGCGTTTAATCTAATTTCATGATGTGTTTTAAATGTAATAAACGAATTTGTTTTAATTTAATCCGAGTAATTCATTAATTTTGCGTTGTCTTTAATTATGATTTAAAGTACTAACCACTATCATGATGCAGACATTAGTTAATAAATCGAACCTGCGTAAATCATAAGATGTTAAATTAAAGCAGTATTAGGAGCGCTGCATCAATTATTATTGCAGTGGCCTCGGTAGCCTAGTGGTCAAGGTAACGGACTCGTGGCCGGCGTGTTATGAGTTCGAGCCTAGTTCAGCTGAAGACCGCCATGCAAGAGAGAGATGCATGTTAAATCTATCGAGAGCTCAAACGTCCTCCTGTTGGTGTGGTAGTTAGGAGAGAAGATGCTAGCTCAGGTGTAGCCCTCGTCACTGGACTACGGTTCAAAAATACGAGGTCCGCCGCTAAAAGGCCTCGAGGAGCTGAACACTGTGATTTTTATTCTCACTCACTCATATTATTATTGCATTCAGAACACAATTGTTGTAAGAGTGGGCGCGTTAAAAATTATGACTGAAAATTGGGTTGCAAAAGTTAAAAGTTTGAGAACTGTTGATAAGAGGTATAACCTCTCGTAACTGCAATGATTGTGCGGAACCATTTGTTTATACTTCATATCAAATTATCCAGCAGTTCTTGAGGTAAGAGTTGCCACAGTTCAAAGAACATCTATTTTAGCTGTCTAGTGTCCTCCGGAGGGTACGATCTTGCTACCAAGAGTCTCCTTAAGGTCTACCACACTTGTTCGATGGGATTTAAATCAGGAGAGCATGCTGGTCAGTCCCATCTGCAAAAATCCTCACTTTCTAGAAGCTCCACAGTAGCAAAGATCCTGTATGGGCGTGAATCACCGTTTGAAAATAAAGTCTGGTCTTCAATCTGTGTTCTACAAAACCCTGGGATTCCACAAGGCATACCCAGGGGTTCCACGAGTCACAATAAAAAAATCGAGAAGAAATAAATAAGTATGCAAAAGGGAGTCACCTTCTCTGTGAAGTTTGTATAGTTACAAGTATCTAAAGTTCAGCCCCCCCCCCTCTTTTCATTAAAATTGAAAATTTTATTTATATATAATAACTTTGTTTTGCAACACTTTTTAAACTTTTATTATAATATAATATTAAAACGTTGTATCTATTTTTCTATATACAACCTCTGACAATAAAGTTCGGTGAATAGTCCTGTGACATTAACGTAGAGGAAATATCAATGAAAAATACCTTACTGTCCTTGGAAGTAGTCACCTCCCATAACTATGCACTGCCTTGATCAGCTATACATGTTCTAGAAACTTTGCAAGAAGTCTTCTTTTGGGATGGAGTTCAAAAGCCTCGTCCCGTTTCGTTGGATGTTAGAAATATCGTCAATATCCATAAAACGTTTTTCTCATCCCTAAATTCGGGTAACTATTTGTCGCACGGATTCACGGTTAATATGTAGTTCATCTGCAGTGCCGATTTAAGTTCATTTTGGGCTCTGGGTGCTGAAGATTTACAGGCCCCCTTGGCACTGGATGATTGAAATTTATAAACAGAAAATAAGGTAAGTCCGGCTTATCCGGGCCCTTTTGGGCCCCTGGGCACGAACTCCAAGCCTCCAATGGATAAACTGGCACTGTTCATCAGCTATCATACGCACAGTTAAATGACGATCTTTAGTGATGGAGGTCACGAGTCTTCAGCTATGGGAAGGGGGGGGGGTCAGAAACACTTTCCCTGCTTTTCGAAACGGACGAACCACTTGTGCACACACTTTATGGACAGTAATCTTCATAAATACATATACCGGCATCATATAAGTTTCTTTTGGTGTTTTCCCAAGCTTTTAATGATCTTTTTTTCGTTCATTTTCCTGTTATCAGTTAAGAATCAATATACTAAACAAGCGTTTTGTAAAACAAGTCTTACACGGAACGCAAATGAGTCTCAACTGAAAAACGGCGGGAGCAGATAGTCAACACCTACCGCTACGCGTGCAGCGTTTTGTTTCACCAGTGTTGCCAGATCGGCCATTCTGATTTCATTCATTGAACTTTATTGCCAAAGGTTGTATATACTTCCTACTAGATTGTGAATATTCTATTGTTTTCTATCTCGGGTTCCACGAGATAATTTTACACTTGTAAGTTAGCACATTGTCTTGCAAAACTATGAATTGTTTTCTAATGAAAATGGCACCTTTTTACATTTGTGGGAAACAACACATGTAATGAAGGTAATGGAACAACATATCAACAGAGTTGATGTTAAAATCTGAATTTAAGTAAGAACAGCTTCAAAATTTTAGGTTGCAAATTCTCATGCAAAATACACGGGATTTCTCACACAGCTATAAACATTTTAATGCCATTCAGAACATTGTGTTTAAGTGAATTATATTTCTCAAAGTAAGTGATAACAAAAATAAAGTATAAAAACAATTTAATCTCAGAATATGTAATGCGATTGCATTTAATCTCAATAGACCTAGACTTCGACAGTTTATGTAAAAAGTACTAGCATAAATTCGATTTCTAAATATAAAGCATGGATGGGTCATTAATTAATATGATTAATGAGTAAATTACATTTGAAAATACTACATTAGAATATTTTAATAATAAATGAAATACTTTTTTAATTACCCCAACATAAAATGCCTATAACATGTTGATCTACTTTAAATATTATTTTGAGATATATTCTTCAAAGTATGTGTATTCCCACAAAAACACCTTCAAGTTCTAGGGATTCCGTGAGTTGAAAAAGTTTGAAGACCACTGGTCTAAGCCAATGGCACCTCGGAGCCATGTGTGTAATAATAGCATCGTGAAATGCAGCCAATTCTCACATGTTCATTCTAAATATTCTATAATTTATTTCTTCTAATAAAATAATTTCAGTATTTTTTTTTCTGATTTTTTTTAAACAATCGGTCTATGTTTAATTTTTTTTTCAAATTATGCTTTATGTTAGCTTATAAATAAAAAGAGGTGATATAAATGGTTTGAACTCCATCAAATCCGTTGCGTTCATTCAAATTCAGGCATTTATTCACAAAGGAGATCTCTTTTTCTCTTTTACTACAAGGAATTTATGAAGAACAGATCCAAGTTTGTGCTGTTGGAGCTTAAAGCTAAAGTGAAATCACAAGTCAGAAGGTTTCTCCACAACTCGTTAGAAATATGGAAGAATTTGCGAAAGTATTCTACTGAAACAAATTTAATGTGATTTAAAACTAGCTCTATTTTTAAATCACTATGCAGGACTTCATGCCCATTTAATAACTTGCATTAGGTAAAAGGGAAGAGTTTACTCAGATTTCAGAATTCCACATTTATTTTTATTTCATATGAAAGAACTAATATTTTACAGGCTGTTTTATATACTAATGTATTTTTAAATATTGTAAACATTTGGTTGTTTTATACAGGGTGACTCCAAATTCGTGGTACAAACTTTAAAGGTAGACACAGGACATTGTAACAATCATTTACTGTATAGGAAAGTATGGGTGCAAGTGAGGAGCAAACAGGGGAAATAAAAGAAAAGAGAAATGGAGTTATCGGTTGGTTGTGTCGCCGGTAGGGGGTAGTAGATGTCTAGCCGTCGTTCAACACGGTGCATCTCAGTAGGAGAAAGCGCCATTCGCAATTGTGCTGACGTTTACGATGGGAGACTTTACTGAAAATGCAGACATGCATTATATGTACGGCCGTGTAAATGGTAAAGGCAGAGCTGCGCTACGAATGTATCACGCACAGTTTCCTGATCGACGAATGCCGGATCACAGAATTTTTCAGCGGTTACATCGTCAACGTAATGAAAAATGCTCGTTCCACCTCACCAGATATGTGATGCTGGTCTACAAAGAGCTGTACGCAATCCAAGCTTGGAAAAAAGCATCTTAATCGTTGTAGCTGTTAGACCAAACCGAAGTACAAGAGCTGTTGCTCATCACGTAAGTGTGTGCCATCAGACCGTTCATAGAGGGTTTAAGCGAAAATCGCTTACACCTCTTCCATTTTCAGCGAGTACAAGATTTGAATCTAACAAGCTCTCTTTTCCGACAGCTAGTGGGTGGTACAGCAATGTGTACTGCAGCTGGAATGCATAGTTCATGGGCTGAACAGTTATGAAGAGTTATTGAAAACATCCCGCTTGTCAACAACACTTTCAATAAACACTTTATCTTTCTTTTTGTCTCTTATTTTCTGTGTTTGTGCCTTACCACGTCATTTGTGCCCATACATTCCTATACAATAAATGATTGTTACAATATCCGGTACCTACTCTTAAAATTTGTATCATGCAATTTAGGACCACCCTGTATATAGGAAATGGATAAACCTATTTCTGAGAAGTTCAAATTCTTAATAAATGGAAGAAATCTCTAGAGATATCACTTTCAGTTTAAGTGATTGAAAATTTTTACTTGGAAACGATTAATTGTAAAGTACGATTAATTGGTTGGTGTCTGGTCATGGAAAATAATTAAATAGGACTATAAAGGTGTTATAGACAGCATCGACAATCTCTCTCTCTCTGTGGAGGTAGTTATCTTCGTATAAGCTCTCATGGAGATTGTTGCTAATGGGCTGCATTTTTGCCAGAATGGCAGGACAGGAGAAAAGATGTTCTGTGTTATGCTCTGTATCGTGACAGTGTTTGCAGAAAGAGTACTTTCTTGTCCCGTTCTTCTGAATTTTCATGACCCTAAAATGTCCTGTTCTAATCCTTGTTAATGTTCTTGTAAGGCTTCTATTTGTATTAATTTCAGGAATTGAATGTTTCAGCTTGATTTTTCAATTCCTACTATTAGTTCACACTCTCTCTATATTTATGTATACATATATATATTTATCTTTTTCAAATTTTCAATCGTTAATAAAATTCTTTCTATTCATCCAATCAAGTTCAAATAAATTTTTTTAAACTTATAATTTATGATACTTGATGTTAATATAGTTTATTCAAATATTAATTCATTAATTACCGGTTTTTGACGCCAACTTAGATTTATTTCTATTGTTGTAACAATGTAACTGTTAAAAGAATGATAAAAGTTGGCGTTGAAAATCGGTACTAGGTGTGCAAACCGGGTGTGCATTGTTACAACAATGCAGACAAACCATGCTCTTTTTTTCAATTCCTACTATTAGTTCGCTCGTTCCCTATGTATATATAAACATAATTATTTTCTATTCATCCATTTAAAGTAGGAATTGACTTAAAAACTTTTTTTATATTACTTGTTCTATTATTAAGTCTTAATTTTGCTACTGAGTTTATATCGCTTTGGGTGACGAGCGTTGGCATTACTGTTAATTTGACTTTCTTCCTTAGCCATGGTATCAGTCACCTCATTTTTATCAATATCAACATGCGCTGGGATTCACTGCATGCTGCATTTTTTTTTCCTACTGAGAAGCTGGCGAAGTAAGTGTACGTTAATAATTAGCCTGAGTAGCCTTTGCGAATTGCTTGGTGAGCACTGAAGAGTATAAACTTTTTAGCTCTTTCTTTTACACTGAGGTTTATGTACTCATTTAGAGCTGTTTGTATTGCAAGGAGTTATCGAGTATTGTTTGATGCTGTTTTTCCTGCACCGACTTTAAAATGCTGTGTGTGATTGTCCGGTGGAAAAGTAAAATTATAATACCAGCTCCTCCATCTTCAAAAATTTTGTCCGAAGATCCAAAAGTGAAGGCAATACATAATCTTCTCTTGAGTATGTGAATGGTCTTTGTTTCTTTAATTTTAACAATTGATGTTGGTTCATTTTTGGAGCACGGCTCTGGTAGATGAATTTAGTGGTGTAACGGAGAACATTTGGGCCCCCTAAAATTTCAAGTTTCGAGCCCATAGAGGATTTTACAAAATGTAGATACTTGGTGGAAGTCAGGCTTTGCCCCTGCGATGCGGGGGTGTACGTTACGCCACTGGATGAATTAAAGTTTTAGTATTTTCCGGAAGAGTTGAAGTTAAAAATGACTCCAGTAGAATTTCATGTATATTGTGCTCAAGTCCTATTTGCTGTCTGACTATTCGATCGTACTGTAAGGGGGATGAGAGCTTAAACCTCGTACACTTGCTCTACTCTTGAAAAGTTATGTAGATAATATGTTCTTTTTCTTGACTTTTACTTTTGTTTCGTAAATTTGACGACATTAAGTTTTCTTCAGTTCTCCTGAAGTTTCAGATCGAATTCTTGTTGTGTTAATATTCTTTATAGATGAACCAGCACCTATAATTATTTTTGTCGCTCTAGCCTGTATGTTATCTATTTCTTCAGTGCCGCAATTGATGCGTGAGACCAGATGACTGAAACATATTCCATATTGGGTGAACTAAAGTAGTATAAATAGATTTCAAGATTTTGGGGCATGCCTCCCAATTTATGCCATAGAGACTTTCCAAGATACTCAACTTTTTAAGTGATTTTTTTGGCGCATTCTTTGACATGCTAGGAAAAGGGTAGTTCTGTATCTAGAATGGGTCCGGAGAAACTAGGTTTATTGCTTTGTTAAGGTTTGATTGCTTAGAACTAAGTTGTGAGAAAAGAGGTGTCTGTGTTTTATATCCGTTGTAAAGATGCTATTGGATGTTTTGTGTGAACAATATATATAATTTTCTGTTTCAAAAAGTTAGCCCACTTCATGATTCTCTTTAGTGAGCAGTTGAGAGATATTTCGGACTGCTCGAGATTTACAGCAGAATGTTCAAAATACGATAAATGTTAAAATTAACTTTTGAATGATGCATTGAAATAAAGGACACAAAGATTCAAATGTGAAGTTTTATTGTATGGAAATGATTTTTTTACGAATCAAAACGAGCAATTCAATTTATTCCTTTGTTAGTTATCAATACAAGCTCGCCCACTACAAATAAAAATTATTTATTGTTGAACCCGCGCTTATATCACCGAACATGAGAGCCTCTATTTTAGAAATATCTCAAGGTAATATCTATTATGAATAAAGTAAACAGAAAAAGGTAACTATTAAATAAAACCATATTGACAATCCAAGATAAATCAAAATGTGATGACAATAGGTGTTTCCATTGAATAATAAAATGAATGGACATGGGTGTTACCTACCAGATTTTATGCATACATATAAATAACAATCGGATTTACTTTCACTGAATTAAATAGAGTTCGTGAGTATTGGTGAAATAAGCAAATATAAAGGCGTGCACAGTGAAACACCCACAATAACTCTAAGCTAAACGGCGTAATCCGGTGTTTGATTTGTGTGTTTGTTTTGGGTGTTTTTAAGTAAATCCGTTATAAACCATTATTATTCTTTTGTTGAAACTATTTACTCGGAGGAAGAAAAGAAATGTTACATAATGAACAGAAAAAAAGTTCCAAAGGAAAAGTTTTAAAATGATTTTCATAAAATGGACAAAAAAAATTTAAAATATTTTTACGATAAAAAAAATTATTTGTTTTTATTATTTTTACGTAGAGATATTTTTTAAATGTTTTTTAGTTATTGCTATGCATGTCATTTTTTTGGTATAGTTTCTTTATGTATATTTTCCTTATGAAATTTAACTTCCTCATTCGACTAGTTTGTATGGAAGTGGTGTATATAAATCTCGAGTTTTGCTAAATCAGCCAGCAGACTTTTAATCTATGCAATATTTCTTAAGACAGTACTGAAAATTATGTTTTCCGTAGCTGTGTTTCTTCTCGGCATTGTATGCTTCAATTCCATTCAAGCTATTGATTATCTTGATATGGCTGATCAACTCGATCTGGATGCAGAAGACATAGACGAACTAACTCGTATAGCATGGAGATGCACCTGGCTCATTATGTGTGAATTTCGTAAGTTATTATGAATCATTATAAAATTATTCCACCTATTTTACTAAGAAATATTTTAATAACATTATACATGAACGTGAAATAATTTTTTATAATACTCAAGTGCTTTATGGCAAAAGATTCTACTCTCACATTATAGTCGCAAGATCCGAGTAGTGATAATAGCGAACTCGTGGCAGGCATTGTAGAGTCACAGTCTTGAAATATTGGGCCACTGAAGACCTTGTTGAGAGCTGAGCAGAGAAACTTGTAATATTTTTCCAATTCAAGAGCTTGGTTGATCTAGACAGACTAGATGTACTAAAAAAAAAATTAAAACATCATTTTTTTTAAGTACAAGATAAACTTACAGAGCATTGAGATCTAAATATATGAGCTTTATGTAAAATGATAATTGAATAACTTAAACAGAAAATGAAAAATTAAGCAAGATACTCGTACAACTGAAAATTCGGTATATTAGAAGCTGTTGAAAGATTAAACAAGTAATATAAAAAAGATTTTAAGTCAATTCCTATTTAGGTCAAAAAAGAAAAATTTATTTAGTTAAATTTTTATCAAATAATTACAATTAATATAAATATGTGTATACATATGACAGAATCACAATATTAAGAAACAAAATAGAAAACAATTGTCCTTGCACTTTTCCATTTTCCTTTCTATATATGGTGTTGGACTATTTTTTTATTGTTACTATTTTTATTCCATTTTTTTAAATTTAATTATTCCTATAAAATGGTATAGCAAAAAGAAATTATGCCACCTCAGGTAGGATTCGAACCCACGACTTCTTGATTAGAAGTCCAACGCGTAATCCATCTACAGGGACACAGCAAGCAAATTTCCTTTCTATATATGGTGTTAGACTATTATTTTCGTTGGTTACTTATTATTTAAACTTAAATAATGAATTAATATTTGAAAAAACTGTGTATGTATTAATATCAAGTGTCATTCACTGCAAGTTTAAAAAATTGTATTTCAACTTGAGTGGATGAATAAAAAGTATTTTATTAACGATTGAAAATTCGAACAAGATATATATATATATATATGTGTGTGTGTGTGTGTAATAGACGCGTGGCCAGGGGCAGGGATTCCTTAATATTAAATCCATTTTTTTATGATTGTTGATGTTTTATATTTGTTGATATTGACGAGGCAGTCTTTTATTGCTGGAAATATATTTATTGCACATCTCGAAACACATAAGCACACATATTAAACAAAGAACAGGGAATTGATGACACAACACACAGAAACAAAACACAAACCAAACTGCAGCCTATTACATGATTAAAGACAAAGACGGAAGAGAGCGATCTCCAGAAATCTCAGTATTTATAGTAAGTGGGAACCACATGATCTATGTAGGTGGTGGATAGATGTATTCATTCAAAAGGTTGCCGTTAGGCGGCTAGCTAGTTTCTTATTGAAACGTGGGGTCCTGAAGAGATGGACCAAAAATAATTAAAAGCAATAAAAGATTAAAATAATGGGGATTATTACGCACACACATATATATATAGAAAATATATATTTTCTATAATATATTATATGTGTGTTGTGTAATAATCCCCATTAATTTAATCTTTTATAGGTTTTAATCATTTTTTGGTCCATCCCTTCAGGACCCCACGTTTCAATAAGAAATTAGCTAGCCGTTTTATAAGAAACTAGCTATATATATATATTATATTATATATATATTATATATGTTATCCTGGGATGCTGCGTGGGATTTTTCTTGTTTATTACATTTTACGTTGTAGTCGTGGCATATTGAAGGATTCTTGATACTTGTAACTTTTTATTATTTCTGATCAGGACATTACAACAGTTCACTTTAAATATAACTTCTACACAACACAAAAGCACATAAGCGAAAGCAGCAGGGACGAATACATGTTGTTGGTCGAGCAAACAAAGCACAAAGAGAGAGAGAGAAGAGCACCAGCGCTCTGAGTTTTTAAACTGGCGGTGAGGTTCGTACGATTTCCTTTCTAACAGGAGTCGTGATTGGTTGCAAAAGCGCGCAAGCAATTAGGTTACGATTAAGATTTAACAGTCTCGTACCAAAGAATTAGAAAATAATTAAATGGAGTTAAGTTAAAAGCGTGCTAAGGAAGTCATTACATATATATGTGATGGATCTATACGGGCTTATACTAATTCCTTCTTTTTCCCTTTCAAGCAAAATATTTATTTCAACCAACCTTCATCGAGAAACGAAACGTGATTTATGTAAATAAGGAATATTATATAAATTCGGTTTTCGCGAGTTGAAGCGAGCTAAGTAAGAGGAAGTGAGAGCCAAGTTAATTAAAGTCAAGTGAAGAGATCGAGAGGTCGACACGTAGTTGTTGATAAGTTGAGCGAGCTTGATACGTTCTGATGTGCGCAAAAGAGAAGCAGATTAAAAGTATTGAAATTCACTATTACGGAACGTGGAGTCTTCGTCAATTCATCCAGCTAATTTGAGTGCCCGGAATTCTCCGTGAAGGAGCGGCAGCATTAAAACAACAGGTACTGTGATTTCGATTAAGTAAATTCTGATTATTAGTGTGAGGCGTAGTTGTAAATGTGCGCGTTAAGCTATCTTAGATTCAGTTGAAATTCTGTAATATTTTCCGCTTGTAATTATATCTCGCCTCTGCACTCTACTCCCGTTTATATACCTTTATTAGTATTGTGTTGTGCCTATTATTAAATATTGATAAGAATCAATAAATCAGTTGAATTGGGAATAATGTCTTTTGATCAATTAGTTCCTCCAACACATCTAGCCGGGTTTCAGATAGACAGGAAGGTATTAATGTAAGGGGTGGCTACAGGTCACCATAATATATATATATATA
>BMAO01023789.1:0-82638 GCA_019973975.1 Trichonephila clavata
AGTAGATATTTTAAATCAATGATACACTGACGGGAAAAAAATCCTAATCCCAAGAAAGACGTGTTAGATATACGAAATTTGGTAGGCGTGTTTATACATCTGAAAGAGGATATTGATTCAAACTTCCCTCTTAAGTATGGCACTAGTAGCGCCACTCAGAACTTATAAATCAGGGTTGCTTTAAATGTGTGTTGGGAAGTTCATGAGCGTTATTTTTCTGTAAAATTTGATGTATTGAAATTATGTTAGCCAAAAATGTCTTTAAGATAGACGAAGAAGCCATTATCAACACCTCACTGAGTTTGAATAAGGTCGTGTAATAGGACTACGAGAAGGTGGATTTTCTTTCTACGACATTGCTGAAAGATTTAGCCGGATGTATCCACTGGGCATGATTGTTGAAAACAGTGATCAAGGGATGATACTGCCTCCAGAAGATCGGGTTTCGGGCGGTCACGTGGCACTACTAAAAGAGAAGACCACCGTATTTGGCGTATGGCGGTGACGCATCGTACACTGGTGTCCAAAAGTTAAGCATAAATCGTAAAATGCGAAAAACACGGAGTAAATATTCGTTAAATTATTCCAAACTTCTTGCGGATATTAATTGGGTGAAGAAGAAACATTGGGTTTATGCAAAACTTTTCAGTCGACTACGTCCTGCGCGGAACACTGGTGCATGTCGGAACGCGGAGAAACCGATTCACGCAGCATAGGCAGTTCAGACAAGTTTCGTGCAACTGCTGTGCGAAGGAACGTTGTTAACCATCAAACAAGGTGAATGATGGCACAAAGACGCCAATTGGACATGTTTACGAAAGGAAGAATCGTTGGAATGATGGAATCCTCACGATCACAAACCGAAGTGTCTGGAATTCTGAATGTGGACCAGTCTGTGATCTCAAGATTGTGGCAGAGGTTTCAAAGAACGGGAGATGTTACCCGACAATCAATATCAGGCCGACCAAGAGTCATAACCCCTTGCCAAGACCGATATCTGGTAATAAGTGGCGAGATGTATGAGGGCAGTACTGCCAGAGCACTGGGTTCGGCCCTCACAGTCACCACAGGAATACGAATTTCGAGACAAACTGTTTACAGGAGTCTCAATCATGCCAGCCTGTATGCCAGAAGACCAGCAGTTTGCATTCCCCTCACGTTTGCGCATAAACGGGCTCGTTTGAACTGAAGTTTGAAATATTAACATTGGAGTGTGGACCAATGTTATGTTCAGTGACGAGTCCCGGTTTATTCTGAGTAGTGATTCTCGGTGGGTAACGATATGGAGAGAACGTGGAACACGTTTTGAACCAAGAAACATAACGGAAAGACATCTTTTCCATCAAGAGGAGTAATGGTATGAACAGGCATCATGATGGACGGCCGCACAGACCTCCATTTCTTTGACACGGGGTCTGTGACTGTTCAAAGATACAGAGATGAAGTTCTTGAGCCTTATGTTCCCTTGTTTCGAGGTGCTGTCGGTCCTGACTTCATATTCATGGATGATAATGCGCCATGTTACCGAGTGGTGCTGATTGATGACTTCCTTAAAACGGAAAACATCCAGCGCATGTCGTGGCCTGCGAACTCCCCTGATTTAAATCCTATCGAGCATGTATGGGATACGATCATGAGACAAATTGCAGCCCTTTCGCACCCACGAAGCTCCGTTACAGAACCGAAGAGAGCTCTCCAAGAAGCTTGGAACCGTTTGAGCCCACAACTCATTCATCATCTCATAGTATGGCCTCATAAGCCCCACGCCTTATTAAACTGCAGCATCAGTATTTTATTTAATGTTTTCTTTCATTTTTCTTTAAAGTGTGAATCTTTGCTATGCTCAGTTTTTTTTTCAAACTGCTATTTTGGATAATAAAATTAATTATTATCATTTTTTTTATTTGCTTCCTTATTTTATAACCATTTTACACTCGCATATCACGTTTTCGGCCATTCTGATTTACAGTTTCTTCTTTATTCACATAATTTTCAATTATGCCTAACTTTTGGACACCAGAATACTTCATTTTCGGTAGAAATTCGAGCTGCAATTGGTATCACTGTATCTCAGTTATACAACGAACTGTTAGAAATTGGTTACTTCAAGGACATCTCTGTGCCATGCGCCTTGTAGCGCGTATTCCATAGACTCCAAGCCATTGCCGTTTGCGACGCCAGTGGTGTCAAGCTAGAGCTCATTGGAAAACGGAGTGAAGATCTGTTGTGTTTTCTGATGAAAGCACGTGTTCTGCCTTGGTTCCAGTAATGGTCTTGGGTTGGTCAGAAGGAGGCCAGGGAAACGCCTGCAACCAAACTGTCTGTGGCCTAGACACACTGGACCATCACCAAGAGTCATGGTTTGAGGAGCAATTTCTTATATGACAGCAGAAACACACTCATGACTATGCGAAGCCCACTGACTGCAAATTTGTACGTCAGTCTGGTAATTCAATCTATATTACTGCCATTCATGAACATTATTCGAGGGGGGGGGTTCCAACAGGATAACCCTCGCCATCCCACCACTATTGTAACACAACATGCTCTACAGAGTATCGACATGTTATCTGGACCTACCAGATCTGTCTCCAATTGAGCACGTATGGGATATCATTGGGTGACAACTCCAGAATCTTCACAGCCAGTACGTTCCGTCCCAGAGTTGACACAATAAGTACAACAAGCATGGGAAAAGTGACATGAGGCATCTGCATGACACAATGCATGCACGCTTGCAAGCTTGTATTCAAAATTCTAGAGGTTGAACCGGTTATTGATGTAACAGAATTTCACACCTGAAATGCATTTTCTCAAGCTTAAACTAACCAGTGGTCTTGAAAATTTAATTAATTAAACATGTCAACTAAACAATTGTATTGTCCAAATTTCATTAATTTACAATAATTTTTTCTTGGTGTTGGAATTTTTTCTTCGTCAGTGTACATAAGAGGAACGTTCCGAACGTAAGTTTAGTATTTCTTTCTTTTTTTTTCAAAAAGAAAAACGTAATGAAAAAACCAGTTGCCATAAAAGACCACATCTATTGCTGGTTCGACGATGGAAAGAACGTCAGTATAGTTGGAATGACGCCTGCGCAGACCATCAAAGAGAAAACAGCTGTGAACCAGAGAACTCGAGGTTATTTGAGTACAAATCACAATGGCAGACAGACATGTGTTGACAACGTAATCGCTAATGAAGGTGCTTGCAGTTATCCGGTATGAATAGACACATGGGACTAGCGTTCCCGTCATCCATTAACGACTACAGACCATGTATAGTGAAGATGTTGTATCTGATCAAACGATTGGTGGTTGATGTTGCATGTTTAGAAAAGGAACGCAGACTGTGGAAAATGAAAGTCGAAGCGAGCATCTCTCCACATCTACGAATGAAAGTAACTTTGTCCAATTGTACTTTCACGCGTTCCCTATAGAGAAAGTCATACTCTCGGGACGTAACTTCCAAAACAATGCTGAAAATGAGCAGGCTGTGGGACAATTCTCTACATTGGAGGCACCGGGTTTACCTGAGTGGTTTCTTCAAACTGATTGCATGCTATGGCAAATGTCACAATGTCAGTGGAGACTATGTTAAAAAATTGTGCAAGATGTGTAGTTCAGATGATGCAGTCAAAATGTAGTTCATGATGTCATTTGGGAAGTAAAATTTTCGTGTGAAAAAAATAACGAAACTTACTTTTGGAACGTACCTTGTACTTAATATCATTTTCATACAAGGACTTGATGACTTAAAAAACATGATCATGAAATATTTATAAAGAACACGAAGACTTCTTTTTTTATAAGGAATAAGTGAAATAGAAAAATTAATTTGCCAGCTCAAATGTTTTCTAGAAAGTTAAATGCCATGTGACCTTTTTAAAATTTAATAAAAGTTCATATGTTCCTTTAAACTCCTGTTTGGACAAGCAATGACGTCTTAAGATTTCTTGAGACCTTGAGTCCCTATACAAAAGTAATCCCTACCTGTGGTCCCCTTAAGTAGAAAGTATATAAACATCACCTAATTACTTGTCACATCACCTTATATTTGATACTTCCGCTTTTTGCTTTGTATAGAGTATTAAATCATCTTGGTACTGATGTAATAAGCTTCTGGTATACCTGTATAGGGATTTCAGACCATGCTTTTTGAAGTGATAGTTCTAGTTGTTAGAAGGTAATTCGACTCTATTAAATGGCTTTCCAGTTCATCTCACAGATTTTCGATTACATTAATATCATGACTTTTTGATGGCCCTTTCAGATGATGAAATACGCCATGATTATGGTTAAACTAGGTGTGTACAGTCTGGATGCGATGGGGAGTAGCATTGTCGTCCTGATGTATTCCGTCACCAACTGAAAACCAATCTTCCATTTATGGTTTAGCACCATTTTTTAGATGTGAGATAAGTACTCATTCCCTGTTCTATAACCCTATATAGTGATAAGGGGACTAATCTCATTCTAACCAAATGATCATTCTTTCTTTACCTCCAGCCTACACAACTGGTTGTACAACGTGTGATACACAAAAAAAAACGATACTAAGTATGTAGCCTGAAAAAGAGTGGAGTGGGCTATAACTTTTTTGGTGGTGTCATCCCACACACCTCCTCTATCCATGTGGCCAGTTTCGCCTTAATCGACCACGCCAGTTGGGAGTACAGGGAAGTCTTATGACTCTTTGAGGCCCAGTGCCGAGAGAAGATTTTTTTGAGGACCTAGGCCCTTATGCAAAAGTAGGCCCTACCTGAGATCTTTAAAAGTACACAGTGTAAAGCATGCACTGTCAAATGAAACAAATAAATGTGCACGACTCACAATCTCAAAAGACTTAGGCACAAACCGGCTTAACTGATGGCCGCATTTTGACTAAATGAGTTAGTTGAATGATTGTTTAAGATATTAGGCCTAGGCCTAGACATGGGCAATGGTCATCACATGATAATATAGTTTGACCACTTTTGCCTGTTGACTTGCAGTTTGAAATTCCTTATTTTTCGGAGAATATTTATGGGAACCATATTTAACCATTAAAATTATACAGATCATGATCTTATTAATACAGAGTCAAGAACGAAATGAGGCCCTCACTGAGGGTGAGGCCCTGGGCCCGGCCCCAGTTGGTTCATGCCTTAAGACATCTCTGTGGGAGTACTGCGTCATTGAGTGAACACATGCAACTGCATTCTACTAGAAAAATGTCGAATCAACATAAAGTTTCTTGTGATACTTAAGAAATCAACCACTAAAACATTTCAAATATTAACCGAAGCTTATGGAGATGAAACTTTGTCTCGTGTTAATGTGTTTGAAGGGCCTAAGAGGTTTTCAGGGGGAAGGGTTGGTGTAGAAGATACTGAAGCTGCTGAGTGCTCGATGTCAGCTATTACAGACATAGTCAAAATTCATAATATGAGTAGGTTACCACTCACATGAGTCGTCAGACTATTAATCAATACCACTATATTGAAATTAGTGAAAAGAAAAATTAAGAATAAAAGGCCAGAATTGGGGAGTGATGGATGGCTGTTGCACCAAGACAATGCATCCGCTCACATGGCCCTGTCTTTCAAGCAGTTTCTGACCAGCAAAAACATTACTATGATGGGGCATCCTCTTTATTCGCCTTATTTGGCCTCATGTGACTTTTTTTTATTTCGTACAGTTAAATCTTTTTAAAATGGGCCCCATTTTACCTTATTTGAAGGCAAAAAAGAAAAATCTCCTGAAGGGACTTCCAAAAACCTCGTTCTTGAACTGTTACCAGTAATGGAGCACCGAATGCAGAAGTGTGTGAATGCTGAAGGGAACTACTTTGAAGGTGATAATGTCACGGAGAACTGATTCTGTAAGTACAATGATTTATTGGACCAGTCTTGTTTTTTGTGGGTGTGCATCACATCTCGCATGCAATCTGGAAGAAGAACTTCATGTTGCTCCAGAAGAATTCTTAGTCTGCCACATAATTTGTAAAATGTGTAAAATGTCTCTCATTGGTTAGGTTCATACAACTTTTTTCCATATTTCTCCGTCCCAGATTTTCTAATCTTTAGCCCAAGAATAACGATGTCATTGATTTAAAGCTCAGAAATAGGGTTGTCAAGGTTTTTTTTATGAATTTATTTTTATTTACTTATTTTTTGGTTGTCGATTTGCTAGCCAAAAAATTTAAGTTCTTTTTGTATTGTTCTGAGAGAGATCTTTGTTTACGAGTTCAAATAGAACTCCTTTGTAATTTATAGAGTTGTCAATCGTCTACTTTCCCTATTTTTTTTTTCACAATCTGCTTCAATTTCTTCTAATCATGTTTTGTCATTTTTTTTGGCCTATTTCCCCTAGATGATAAAACTTTTGTGCTACCTTTAGAAAAATGTGCTTTATATATCCTTATTACGTTTCTGTTTGATATTCTAAGTTATTTCAAAATTTTAGATACTTTAACGCCATTTTGTCGCATAGAAACAATCTGCTCTCTTTTAAACTCACTAATTGCTTTGCTTGATTTCATCATAAAACAAAAACAATTAGTTTTATAGACTTAAAACAATATTAACTTTAAATAACGGAGTCAATAACTTGGAGAAAAAAGTTTATTTTCTAAGATATTAATAAGTACTTTCTATAGCTGTGATTTAAGGAAGAATAAAAATAAAAATAAGTGGAAGGTGGCAAAAGTCATTCTGCCCTGGCTGAAATCAGAAAAAGGTAACCTTCTGAACTGTCGTGGTGCCATCTACCCGCAAATAGAGCCACCAAAAACTCATCAGACTCATTTGATGCAGCTAACTCGCCAGACTCACTTGGTGCGGCAAGACAGACTCACTTGACGCTACTCCTCCAACCACAGCAACAGCTGCTTACGCAACACGCTCGCCATAACAACTACATTGTTAGTTCGCCTACCACTTGTGGGGGAGTGAGTAGCGGTATCATCTACATAAGCCAGTAACAACCTCCATACTAAGGTAATCATTTTGGTATGGTGGTTAAGTTACTCGGCTTTGGATCCAAAGGTCACAGGTTCTGTCCTCCGGATAAGCGCGCCACTTCAGGTGCTTGACTCACAATCTCACAGATCTAGGCACAAACTGAATCAACCGACTGCAATTTTTTGACTAAATGAGTAATGAATTGTATATGATGGTAGAACTAGGCCTAAACATAGATACGACATAATAATGAAGTCTTACCACTGTTGCCACTGTATTTCGAAATCAACAGTTTTCGGAGAATATGTCCGTGAAGAAGGTATCACAAGCTTATTGCAGCCAAGTCGAAGACGAATTTATGGCCAACATAGACCCAGTATCCATGTCTCAAAACGTCCCTCCGAACGGGATCTTTTATGCCTTTAGTTATTCTAAGCTCTTTTCTTGTATTTTATAAATATTTTTCATTTAAATAAAGAGAGTTTGAATTTTAAAAAAGTAAAATTAAAACAAAATTTTACTAACTGAAAATATTTAAACGGCTGGATGAGACAACCTTCATGTGTCTATCGTTATGTCTATCATAGTGTAACCTCAGTCATATGATGTTTAAGTGCCAGGGTTAAAGTGAAGAATAGGGGCCTATTGGCGAATCCAATTTTTTTAGTGACCAGAATCAGTCGCCAAACTATTATATGTAGCGATAGGTGTTCCGAGAGTAATGAAAAGACGCCGAAGTAATGAAGAGCCGAATTCATTCTGGATTCTAAATAAACATCGCCAAATTCTAGGGGCCTCCTATTCTAACTTTAGCCAAGTTTTGTTTTGTGTTGTATGTGTGTGCCAGTACTACCTCTCACCAAATAATTACATTATACGGTTAAAGTGTAGTATAGGGGGGCTTTGTTGATGTCTTTTGGCGACCAAAATCGGTCGCCAAGTTACTTCATTTAGCGATAGATGTTCGGGAGCCAGGATGAATTCGTTATCTCACCATATCAAGATAAAAATCGCCAAATACAAAGCCCTATACTACACTTGAGCCCATTATACATTTAATTTGGGAAAGGAATGAATGTTTTAGAAAAAATGCTAAATAAATTTAATTTTTATAATGAGAGGGGATGTCAAAAAATTCCACAAAATATGAAAGAAAGATATTGCATTGAATTACAAAATGTATAAGGATTGTCCCAATTTGAGTTATTTAATCGGATAAAAAATTCTTATCGAAAATTTAGCTCATGAAAAATCTCACATTCATTCAACGTATTGATAGTTGTTTATATATATATAGCTATTTCGATTTGGGATCGAAGCATATATTTTGACTCATTTTTCTGTTACATATTAAAAACTGTAGAAGATAACAAAATCTTGAAACTCAGCAGTACAACGTAATTGTAATACAACGCTACATTAATACATATTTTATTATCCCCTTCTTATTCGAAAATATTATGTCGAATGTTAATTATTCACTCGAAATGTATGAAACAATGGTATTCTTAGAGGAACTAAAACTACTTACGAATATAATATATGGACAAAATATAACAGCGAATATTACAGTTCCATGAGTTGGCATGCTATTTCTGTTAAATTAAGAAGATTTTGAATATTTATGCAAACATTTTTCAGTTTATGGATAGAACTCATTTAAAATATATTCTTAGAACAGGGATATTAAGATAAATAACGGAAAACCTGTTTTTGAAAAATGAACAACAGAATAGTTCTTTGAATTTATTTAAACAAGGCAGTATTGTTGCTGCCTTAAAATTGAAAAAAATAAAAGCCATATTCAACAATCAATTTGATAACAATACTATATTTTCCTTACTTGTACAATGAAATATCTTTTATATATGTATTTTAAACAGATAAAATTACTATTCACAGTTATTTAATCAATCCAGCATCTTAAAGTTTGATTAATTAAAAATGGGAATATATATAAAAAAAAATTTCTAAGAATTGCATAGATGGTTTTATATATCCACAATACAAAACCATTTCGCAAAACTTTTAAATTAAATATTAACTATCAGAAAGTAAAGCAAATGACAAAACTTAACTTATTGCATATACACAGCCCAGTAAAAAGAAACCAAGATTAAATTTGGAAGCAATTTGAGGTATGCAGCTGTCATCTCAGGCAGCAGAAACGACGGTAATCCGGTTAGACATCAAGTCGAATTAGGTTTGAGTGACAGATACGGACAAGTCATCCCATGCTGCTTCGAGTCTATCCCACACTTCATTAATCGAAAACGGTTATGTTCCATGGCCAAATGTTCTCAGCGGCTGAGAAGTTCATGTTGGCCACTGTAACAATAAAATATCTTCTGTGCCGTGGTTGGTCAGGACAAGATTCAAGATGGTAAAGCAGTCGGCCTTGCTTTACCATCTTGAAAATACCTCCGATTCCTCAAATATAGGGCATAGACACCGGCCGTAAGATATAAGAAATGAAACTATAGTTATTCAAATTATACTGACGATGGGAAGTAGAAGTCCTCTTGTGTACACAATGGCTACCCATACTTCCACATAAAGTATGAGGATATTCGGTAGAACCAGTTGTAGGGGTTCATATAGCAATATGGTATGCAAGCACGCTACGTGCGTTCTCTTTAATACCTCCAGACATGGATAGATCCATCATAATGCGGCACGCAGTACCAGGAATCATCTGAAATGACAAGGTGGTAGTACTTTTGTGTCCAGTTTTCTTGTTAGTGCTACACGGTTGTCACGTGTCTATATGCTACAGTGTCAAGAAAGCCACAATAATGGTTGCCGTGCAGACAGTTCATGCTGCTCTAGACGTTATTGCACTGCCCATCAGGATACTTGTCGCGTTTCAAACAAACCAAGTTCTGTACTCAATTTCCATGATATGGCTGCACGATTCTGCAATGTTAACCTGAGACTACGCCTGTCCTCTCGGGTATTAGTGGTAGGAAATCGTTGAAATTCAGTATAGAGCTCATTGTAACCCTTCAAAACCCATCGTCTTTATCTTCGCATGACAATAGTTGTATATCGCGGAATGATTCACCAGGTTCTCCATAGGCTACAATAATTTCGCTATCGAATTGTGACACGTGATGAAAACCATTTCTCTTTCTTATACGAGGCATAACACGAGCTTTTTTTTCAAACAACCAAAACGCTGCTTTACTGTCCTTTTAAACGGAGTTTAAGATGCAGTTTATCTTTCCAGCGTCGTCCAAATGCACTCAGATGCTAACCATATGTTCTTTATCTTCTTCATTTGCGATCCATCAAATTGCGACAGCGTAGAAGAACATTTATGTCTAGAATAGTTTAGTAGGAGTAGCTGTTGAGCTTAGCTTGAATTAGGATCAAGGCTCCTAGATCACACCACACAAGAAACATCCCCAGACCTTAATTCCATCTCCACTAAATTTTACTGCAGTCACAATGCATTGTGGCAAAAGGCGTTCCTTGTTAAATATGGACACGTTAAACACGGACACTGCCATCTGACTGGTAGAGATTAAATACTGATTCATCATTCTAGAGAATCTATTTCCAACCCAAGGCGCAATTTCAAAGGGCCTTGCACCAGCTCAAAGGAACAGCGCGTTTGGATTTTGTAATCAAAGATTTATGGGCGGCAGCACAAACATGGAAACCAAGCAAATGTGCTTCCTTGTGGATGGTTATTATTAAACAACTGTTCCGGGTGCTTGTCGGAACTTCTGGAGTATATGGGGCATCGGTTTGGTAAATTTTTTCTTCTTTGGAGAGCACTCGTCGATCTCTATCTCTTAGTTTCGTGAGTCTGCCGGGTCGAAGTACATTCTGATAATCACCACTCACCTTCCATTATCTAATCACAAAAGTAACTGTCGGTTTTGGAATGTTTAACTCGCTAATTATGTCCCTTAAGAATAGGCCATTTTTTTATGATATCCAACAATTACGCCCTTCTCGACGTCAGACAGTTCTAAATTTCGTGACATCTTGCACGTGATATACATATGTGCATGTCTGTTTCCTACACGATATTTAGGTACAGATGGCATGGCGTAGATCAGGACCACAGATATCCTCATTTGAATGGATGTCCAGTGGCGTAACGTACACCCCCTATCGCGGGGGGCAGGGTTCTAGGGAGCCCAAAACCTAACTTTGGAGAAGGGCTGAGATGCTCTCAGTTACGCCATAGTGGATGTCCAAATACTTATTGGTAGATAGTATACATATATATATAGGCCAACTGAAACTCAGAAAAATTGTACCTATAAGCACTTTAACTTACACGTTATTATATTCTAATACGAAAATAAAGAAATTTGTCTCTAATCCTGATTATACCTCTCTTTCTTGAGTTTTAGAGGTTTTTCAGTAGTAAAAAATGAGTGCTTTTTATGGCGATTTTATGATATTTAAATTAATGAAGTTTCAGTATTTAAAAATTAAAACGACATGGTTCCCAAAAAAATCATGAAATTATCAAAAAATTTTTATTGGCTTATTTGATACCTCGAATCTTTATAAGCATGCCTGCAATATTTCAAAGATTTACCTGCATTTTTTATCAAGCTATGGAGCAATATTTGATGCTGGACAGCAGACTAAACAAAACTGCCATGCTCACATTTCAGATCATATGCTGGAAAAGAGCCTGATAAAAAATTAATTAATTATTTTATTACAGCGCGTAAATGAGACTGACATATGTAGAATTATACATGCAGCAACAAATCATTTCAAGAAAGAATTGTGCAATTCATGCAAAAATTCTAGTTTGTGTATTGTTTTTGAAGAGCAAATGGATTTGACCAAAATTTAAAAGTTGTGCGTACTTTTTATGATATTATTATGAATGAAATTAAAACTTCAAAACAGATTCTCCGAAGCACAAACACTAAATCTCAATTTGATAACTCAGATAATTAAAATTCTAATTCGCAAGAATAGAACAAACCTCCCATTTTTGTATATTTGTTTTTGGTGATATACCGGGTCGACATAATTAAACGCCCCTACTTAAAAATTGTCTACAAATGAAACTATTGTTCAGAAAGTTGTAAAATTCTGTGTACGACATAAATAAAGGATGAAAATTTGTTTGAGCGAATAAAAAAAACTAGTTCAAAATTTCGCCACTAGAGGGCGCTTTTGAATGAAGGTCGCATTTTTTACCGGTTTTCTATTTGTATTTTATCGCTTTTTAAAAGCTTTTATTTAACTTACAATGTATGTATGTATGTATGTATGTATGTATGTAATTTGTTCGGGTGGAATCTTGCAACTCAATTTTGAAGCTGATATCTTCCTCCCATTGAGCTGAAATTTTGTATACACGTTTAGTTTGGATGACAATGCATGTTTTGACCATTTATATTCCGATATTGCAATTAATTAAAAAGATATTAATTAAAAACGTTAAACTAGTTTTGGGCGCCAACTTGGATATATCTGCATTGTTGTAATAATTTTATTGTTACAACAATGACAAAAGTTGGCGTCGAAAATCGGTTTTCAGCCAAACTGGAATTTCATAACGTTGCGCTATTGACAGTATTAATTAACTTTGTCTAAAAAATAATTACGTTTCTACAACGTAAAAACAATCTAATTTCTACAACGTATGCAATTTTTTTTACAAATTTCTATCTATTTCCTTGGATTTAAATTCAAAACAAAAAAGTAGAGCTATTTTTCAAGTAGATTGGTACATTGTACACCTTTCTCAACGCTGCCAAGTTAAACTGAGATGGAGCATTGAAGAAATTCTTTAAATAATTTATCTATCTTTAATCTATGAAACTCAGACAAAAAATAATTACAGAATCGGAAAGATCATTTTTTAATGTATCTTACCCATCAAAAAGGAATCCGCTAGGAAAACAATAAGAGAAAAATATTATCTAGAAATGCAATATATTTTCGATTAAAAAAAAAATAATTTTACAATAAAATGAAGTAATTTTTTAAAGAAATTTCCTAATTTTAAGCCTACGAGTAATTTAAATATACCTCATTTTATCACCAGTAATCTAAACACACACTACGACATGTGTCCTTAAATTTAATTACAAATAGAATCTGTTAATTTTATTTGAATTTAATTATTGATTTTTTCAAAATCAAGTTTCTAAAGATGATCTGAGCAATTAAAAAAAATAGATTCTTACGTAGAAGATATTCAATGTCCAGCAAAAAATTATCATTATTTGATAAAACTTTCTTTTTTGATTACAAAATGCGTTTTTAGTCTTAAGCATTTTATTGATTAATACAAATATTTAAACGCCTTTTGAAGTTTTTAATAAACAATTCAAATTTTCTTCTAATATGTTAGAGAAATACATCCCTTATCTTCAAAATATTTCAAATAAATAATATATTCTTTAAGTTTTTCAAAAATAGTCAAAATTTTAATTAAACATTTAATAACTTTGTCACTTATGAAGATAATCTCACTAAACCTTTTTTTTCGTGTGTAGAACAATGTTAGCCAAAATCTGCATGAAGATTGAAAAAATTGCTTAAAAATTACGGATTTAAAAAAATTGTGTTTTTAGTCTAATACCATTTTGCGAGAATTAATTCAGCTAAACCAGGGATGGCGAACCAGCGTTCAATGAGTTGAACAGGCTGAGAAACCTGTCCAGCGATAACTAAAAAGTAAAAAATAAATTAAATGTAAAAAAACTTTTTTAAGAACAAGCTTTTATTTAAACGCGCTAAAAAGAATAAAATAAACTTTTCCTTTAAAACTTTTATTACTATCAACTTATAACGTCATTACACAATTTATATGATATAAAAGCTTGTCGCGAGATTTACCTATGTAGATAAACAAGTAAAATAAATAACTTGACCTGATTGATTTTGGTTTTTAAAAATTCAAACTAAGTAAATATGAGTACTTAAATATTGCGACAAGCTTTTATATCATATAAATTGTGTAATGACGTTATAAGTTGATAGTAAAAAAAGTTTTAAAGGAAAAGTTTATTTTATTCTTTTTAGCGCGTTTAAATAAAAGCTTGTTCTTAAAAAAGTTTTTTTACATTTAATTTATTTATCCACAGGACACTGTAACACAATAACTGATACTCATTAAAAAACACAATCTCTAAGATGAACTGCAAACTTTAATTAAACTTCTTCGATGACTAATTTTCAAAGGATTTACACGAAGGAAGAAGAAAATATGCAAATTTTTTCGACATCACACAGTAACTGTTATAAAAGCAATAAACTTTCACGGGAGATTAGTTTATTTTCAGTGTGCTCGGCATTGCTAATCAGAATGTCATTATGTTTACCAGATCGAGCGTTGTTAGTAAAGTTATTCTATCAAAACGATAATTCCACAACAGTTGCTCTACGGAAATTTCGGACTTTAAAGGGGATGCGATAAGGTCCATTGACTGCTAAAAAATCTTCGATTAATGGTAACCAAATTTGAAGAAACAGGATCGTTGAATGTTCGTTCTGGAAGAGGAAGAAAACCTGTTTCTGCGGAAGCAATAGAGAAAGTTGCACTTCAGGTGGAAGAGGACAAAGCATCCAACGTGCAGGCTAGTACAAGTGTTCACCGTACGGCAGAAGCATTGGATCTGTCTCGTTCAACTGTCCAGAAGATCATGCGAAACATCCTCCGTTTCTATCCCTTTAAGCTTCAACTTGTGCAGGAATTGCTTCCACATGATTTCGAGACTCGACATCTGTTCTCACTGCAGTTTCTTGCTCGTTTGGAAGTTGATCCAGAATGGCCTTGGAATATCCTCTGGACAGACGAAACACACTTTCATTTGGACGGTTCGGTAAATACTCACAACTGCCGAATTTGGGAAACAGACAATCCGCATTCCACCTTACAAGTTCCGCTACACTCACCAAAAGTAACGGTGTGGTGTGGGTTTTCCGCGTCTTTTATTCTTGGCCCGTATTTTTTCGAGGAATTAAGTGCTGGTGGTCCAGTAACATGTTCTATCACTGGACAGCGATATGCATCAATATTACGGAATAAAATTATTCCGGATCTGCAAGCACATCAGTGCCTTTCACACATAATTTTTATGCAAGATGGAGCTCCTCCACACATTACACGTTGTGTTAAGAACGTTCTCAAACATCACTTCACAGAAGAACGTGTGATCAGCCACGAATTTTGTCATCTGTGGCCTCCTCGATCACCTGACCTAATCCAAGCGATTTTTGGCTTTGGGGCTATTTAAAACAGCTTATAAGTTGTGATCAATCAAGAACTTTACCTGATCTCAAAGACAGTATTTCACGACATGTTCTTAACATTTCCCAGAACACACTGCTGTCAACGGTGGAACATGCTATCTTACGATTTCAAATAGTATCTGAAAATGATGGTCATCATGTTGAGCATTTATTGTTGTAACAAAATTTGTAAACTGTTTATAAATATATGCTAGGTATTAATGTATGCTAAATATGATCTCCATTAAAAACGCCCTCTAGTGGCGAAATTTTGAACTATTTTTTTTATTTGCTCAAACAAATTCCCATTTCTTCTTTATGTCGTACATAGAATTTCACAACTTTCTGAACAACAGTTTCGTTTGTACACAATTTTGAAGTAGGGTTGTTTAATTATGAATACCTGGTATATATATATATATATATATATATATATATATATATACCATGTGTGTGAAATGCAACACTATTATTATTAAAATGTTTTAAGATATTTATTTAAACAAATGCACAGATGCAGTTCTTAAATTTTGATTTATTTTACCTATACATTGTTATATTAATTTTGCTTTCATTCGTGTACAATATTTAACATACGAAGGCTTTTAAAATCATGGAAATAAAAAATAAAGGCATAAACATCTTTTGTATATTGTTTGAGCTGTCAAAATGAGCATGGAAGTGTGTGTGTGTTTATTTTTTTTAAGATAAAGATTTATGAAATTTTGATCTTTCATTCGTTTTCTTATATATATTCATTATGCTAGTATACTGTTTAATTGTTCCACATTTTTGCAATTTCTTATAGTAAGCAATTTTAAATAAGCTAATTAACATTTCATAAAAGTTTCAGACTATTCGATGAATATTATCTCATGCTATTCACGGAGTGAAAACTTCAAACTGATATTTCTCCATGTTGAATTTTTGTACATTTAGTATTATTCAAAACCCGAAGGCTTTTTTGATAATTGAAGTATAGGTTTGAAATTTTTTATACATGTTCTGAAATTTATGTTATGTAAAACTGTGCATGGAATTAGCTCGAACATGTTTAGTACTTCTAAAAAATTTCAAAATCAAAATTAATGGGTTTTTTTAGAATTTTTGGAAGTATAACTATAAAAAAATTAATAAAAAATTAAAGAGCAGCAGCAGAAAAACCCCTTGCCCAATTTTATGTAGTATATTATAAGGTACTTGGAAAAAAAATTTGAAAGAAAAGAAGCATATTTAAAAAAGCCTTAGAAGTTTAAAAAATTTTACATAAAAAAGTTTCAAGAAATTTAAATTTTACAAACATTTTGCAACAAATTTAAAAATTTTTGTGTGGAATTATTATTAAACATTAGTTTTTATGAAACCAAACATTAAAATTTCAGTGTTTGGTTTTATTATTATTTAAATGTTTATTTTTAATATTTAATAAAACCAAATATTAAAAAAAAATTGTGAAGATAGTTCCATGTCGACTTAAATGTGTGCGATTAATGATTGTTGAATGTAATAATAATTCCCACAATGACATATTGAGTGAGAGGAAGAAAACGTCGCATATGGATTGTTAAGCAACACGAGGCCTGTTGGTAACGGACCTCGTACTTTTGAACCTCAGTCAAGTGACGAGGATGACACCTGAACTGCCCCCCTCCCCCTCCAAGCTACCACACCAACAGGAAGAGATTTAATACATACATCGGCCGTATCTACTCGACGTGTCTTCAGTAGCACCAGGGCTCAAACCCTTGACACTATGGCCTTGAGTTCGTGACCCCCAGTGAAAGAAAAAAAAATGTGAGAAGAAAAACACCAAAAATAATTTAATTTCCTTCTTTAAAACTTTTAAGTACTTTTCATGTTATAGAACTGACTCTTATTATTAATAACTAGAAGCAATATTTTGTTAATATTCATCATCTTTAGAGTGGTATATTGCAGATATTATTAATTTTCATACTCATCTTTTCATAACTTTAAAACCATAAAAAAAAATTCTTTAATATATATATATATATATATATTTTGTTACCATTTTGAGCCAATTTTATATTTATATCTTTTTCCTAAAATTTATACATATTTTAAAAATTATTTTTAAATTTAAAAAAAAAATCAAACGTTATTTTCCGATGTAGAGCGAAAGTGCATTACTCGCGGACATCAAAATCAAATCCAATTCAGCTTTCTTGATATTGATCGACATTTCGCAATTTAAAAATAGATTCCGCGAATTCTCCGACCTGTTGCTATGCGACGGAAAATCGATAATTTAATTTAGAGCTGATACTCAAAATTCATCAATTCTTTAAACTGAATAATATATTTAAGTCATTTGAAAACACTTTTGATCAGTTTTTAATGTTTTTAAAGGCATTTTAAGGAACATTTTTTGTAAAAATTGAGTCGATTATATTTTTGGAACCTGTTGCTGGGAGCGTTTTCTATTCTAAAACCTTCATGGAGCTTCCCGAAATCCTTTCTCAGAATTATTTCGCAATTCCGAGTTCCCGGAAGAGGGGAAAGCTAAATATCGATCCAGTCTCATCTTTATCCTAAGGTTGCTATAGCAACACCTCCCACTATGTTTTGCGCCGTAGAAAATGCGTAGTGCATCTTTAACGCGTATAAGAGGAGAAAAAATATCCAGGAATATTGATTGAAAATCTCTCTCTGTCTCTCAACATAGAGCATGTGTTTCAACAAATCCGTCAACATACTTTCAGACAGAGTTTTTAAGATTAATTACCCAAAATATGTTATTTGTTTACTTCTTTTTTGAGGTATAGAATAAATAGAAAATATTTAATGCATTTAAGTGTAGATTTTTCGTTTGTATTACGGTCGCATTAGCGCAGTGGTCGGCAAATTTTTGGAAAGAGCCTCTTAGAGTAAGAAAAACAAGATGACTAAAAGAGCCATTTACACAAAAAGCCAAATACGCATGCGCAGGAGGGGAAAGGCTGCCTCCTGAAACAGACGCGATCAAGACTGTTGCACTCCAGATAACATTTTCATTTTTAATATTTAAATAAAGCTTTGGTCAAAGCAACATTTACCATTCCTTCCTAGACTAAGAATTTTTGAAGATCACTTTTCTGTGGTTCAATTCAAGAACAACCATTATAAAATATCAGTTTTGTAGATTTATTAGTAGAGATTGTGAGTCAGTTCAGTAGAATTAGTGGCGAAAAATGAGACAAATATTAATTCAGGATACCTTCTAAAACCGACATTTTAATTACAGCATATTAACTAACTGAAATTCTATTCTTTTGCCAGAAAAACACCTACAAAATAAATCGTCTGCTAAAAAATAATATTGGGCAAATCAGAATTATACAATTATAAAAATAATTTAGTTCTTAATGAAATAATAAGAATTGCTTTATTATTAAAATATTAATACATACACAAATTATTATCAAATTAATAAACAAATAATTAAACAATAAATAACCAATTAATAATTGAATAATAATTAAGTTTATTTTAATTATAATTTTAAAAATCTGCAAAAAATATTTTCTATTTTAAATTAAATTAGATCCCAAGAAAAAAGGTAAGAGTTAAATTTAGCATAAAACAGTAGTATAGTATAATTTTAAGAAGAGCAAATTTTCCTCGATGTGAAGCACAATTTTTTCTGCATAAAAATTTCAATAATGTATTAATTTTGAAAATATGAATTTAATAGCATGAAATTATTTCATATTTAAATTTTTAATCTTTTGCAACAACAAATACATTTTTAAAAAAAATTTAATTAGTTCCAAATGGTGTGTAATTTATTAACACTATAAAATTGTGTGTGTGAATAAAATAATTTCAGATATATTTACATATTTCAAAAAGGGCATTAGTACTGATTTTTATAATAAATTTTTAAAAAATCATATAGTACTCTAACCTATATTTTACTTGGTATTTTTTTTAAAAAAATTCTTTTTAAAATTTTCAGAAATAACCCCAGAATTTCTACGTGGGAAAATAACCGAATTTTAAAAAATAACATTAAAAACTGCATTCGTAAGCATGCATTATTTGTATAAATAAATCTAAAGAATTAGAATGTAAATGATCAGTCAATTGAGTGTATAAAATAGACTGATGTCTTTTTATTGTAAATGTGTTGTGGTGTGGTAGTTAGAAGAATGAGATAGAATCTTCGCTAACATCCTCCACACGAAACAGAACACATTTTTAATTATTAGACATTTATTGAGATATTGCAAATTTCACTGAGTGATTATGAACCGTCGCACTATTTGGCTACTCGAGAGCTTTTGGTGACGAACTTCGAAATTTTGAACCATGGTCAAGTGACGAGGACGACACCTGAGCTGGCACTCTCCTCTCCTACCTTCCACACCACACCAATGGGAGGTCATTTGAACTTCGACATATATAACGTACATCGGCTCCTCTGCACGTCGCAGGTCTTCAGCGATACTAGACTCGAACTCATTTCATGCCAGGTGGCCACGGTAGCCTAGTGGTCAAGGTAACGGACTCGTGGCCGGTGCTGAACAGTGCGACGTTAATATACACTCACTTATTCATGACACACCGGCCACGAGTCCGTTACCTTGACCATTAGGCTACCGCTGCCATATTGTGAACTTGAAACAAGTCTAAAAAGTGTAATTAAGATTACTCAAGAAAATAGTGAATTATGATTGTAGAAAGTGAATTAAATGAAATTTGCTCCCCTCATGGTGATTGACATTCACTGAAGGGGGGAAAAGGCTATTTAAGAAAATTCAAGATCAAATGATAAAAAATCGAAAGCTATTTATAAAAATTGGTGATATATGATTTCGGTTCGAAGAAAATTATTGAAGGAGTAAAATTAAGAAGATAAAAAAATTCATTAATCTTTCTTTTAAAAGGCTCAACAATTTAGAAAGATGCTGGAAAATTTTGAAGTTTTTTCATTGAAACAAAGTTACAAGTTAAAATTCGTTTTTCATTTTTTTTTTTGTATAATTTTACTTGTATAATATTATAGATAAAATATAGTCATTATTGAATTATATAATAAATAAAGAGAGAATAACTGTGGTGGGTATAAGATTATATTTCATTACTATTTATAGTAATGAAAGATATAGATAAGTTCATATAGATAAGTTCTACAATTTTCCATTTTATATTTAAATAATATTTAATGAAATGTATAGAATACCCACACTGTTCCAAATGAAATTTTAATTAAAAAAAAACTACCTTGTAACTACCTGGTCCAGTTTGAAATAATCTCAGAAGCTAAAAAGTTGAATGAACAAGCAAAGGCCTACCAGTTAGTCGAAGAGCAGAAATGGGTGGGCTTTTGCAGGGTACGGGCGACTTCTGAAGTTTTTAAGGCGTTGCGGTCCACCCAGTTGCTTAAGAGAGGCCATTCTATCTTAAAAGTGTGTTTCCTTTTCTTAACACTTGTTTTCGACATTATACGCCTCTGACATCAACATGAAAACCCAATTCCGTGGGGTGATGTATCAACAGCCAATCCCTGGCTATCACAGGAAAATCTGATTATCAACATTTGTTTTCTTCTTTAGTCAGTGTATTGGAGAAAAACTCATTTTGGCTGGCATCGTATTTTGATTGTTTTCCCCCCTACAGTGACAGCGAACATGTTAGCATCATTGTGCTCTTTCAATGTAGATACATAAGTCGTCTATACATTCATTGATTCATTTGTTTAAGTAAACAAAATCGCATTGATTGTGAAAACACGATTGTCCAGTCTAGCTGGCGTCGGTGTTTCTTAAATGTGTCTCGTTTAGTATGCGCGTCTTAGTAAAGGCGATCACCTCAAAATGTCCTGGTAATTGACTTAATGCCCATTTCTGCTGTAAAGTGTAGACTGATAAATGGTTAGATATTTCTGAACTAGTGAATGTACTAAAGCTGATATATGGTGAGAGGAATATGAAGGAAACAAGCAGAATTCAACTTAATCTTTTTGTCAAAAACCAGAAGAGAGCCCATAAGAGTTGGCAAGTTATCTCAACTTATATTCGGTGACTGCCCAGGGGAAGTCCGGGAAAAATTGGCAGTGCAGTATTTCACCGAAGCCATCCAGATGTGTAGCAAGCTGTAATTATGGCAGAATGCAAGGATCTCAACTCAGCTCTACATCAGTAAGCTTAAGATACCAAGACAGGCATCAAGAAGTGTTCGCCCAGCTGCTGTGATAGAAGTTTCACTGAAGAACCAAGATGTCTTTAAATTTATCAAAGATCTTCTGGAAAAGTGGCAAAAAGATGGTAGAAAGGTGTCTTAAAGAAAGATTTTATTTGTTGGGCATGCAGCTAGAAAGGTCATCTGAGAAGGGACTGCTTCAAAAATAAGAGAGAGCGATTGCAGAAAGCGATGTCACAGAGTGTTTTGCTGGAAAATTAAAGTTCAGCAATGTTGCGGGGCAGAGGTTGTTGTGTGGAGAAAATAAAAGACTTTATTTGTTTGAATTCTTACAAATGGAACTGTTAGTGAGAGTCATTTCTGGAGCACAGTAAAGCTTGTTTATAATGAGTGCGTTTTTCGTTATTGTGAATGATCTGTTATATTTCTTTGAGTACAGAAGTCTGTGTAGTTATTTGTAGTCTTGTAGTAGTTATTTGCAGTTAGTTGCAGTCTTTGTGTAGTTATTTGTAATTTGATAAATCTGCTATTAATTTATTGTAGGTCATTGGCTGCTTTCCCCCATGCAAATTTGCAGCAATATGATTCCTCACCCCCTCTTCCCTTCCATTTTCAACTAACGTGAAAAGTTCTATATAATAGCAAAAATAGTTATGTAGAGTAATGGTTGGCTTCAATTGAACTAAATTTGTATATGTTAAAATTTTAAAAAATACATCAACTTCACACATGAATTCCACAAGAAAAAAATAAATTTTATTTTGATTATTTCACTTTTAAACATAATAAAAAAAATTTAAATCACATAGAATGATAATGGAATGCATATTACTCAATATTTAAAAAACAAATATACATGCTACACATCATTTATATATTTTATAAAAAACTCATATTTATAAAAATTTACGATAATAAATAAGTTTTAATCTTAAAACAAAAACATTACACAGTAAAAAAAATGCAGGAAAAAAAAAATATTCAAATATAAAAATATTTTTTTAAAAATTATAAATAATAATAATTTAATAATAATTTTGCAACAATATTAATTTTGAAGGAGGAAAACTTTCTCTGCAAAGTGGGCATTCTTCCTACAATAAGAATAAGAAAATGAAATAATGTATGAAACCACTTATGCATTCATTATTAAAACTATTAAAAAAAATTAAAAAATATCTGTCTTATTTTGAATATTAGCTTAAAATTTAAGTCATGATCTTTATTTTAAATGTCAAAATTTTACATGGGCCTGCAAACTCTTCGAACTCATGAATTTGCCTCATGTGCCTTATGGTGTTGGCATTCTCCAACTCCTTTCACTCAACACTAACCCTTCTGTAATTCAGTTTCATCAAGTTCAGTTCTTCTATATTTCAGTTCGAGATTTCAATCCTAGAGACTGAATTCAGACATACACATAACCAGAGGCGCGAACAAAGGGGGAGGTCCCCAGGTCTCCAGATCCCCTCCCATAGTTCTTGGGTTTTTTTGATTGATTATAATTCTATGTATATAGTAAGTAAAATTTAATTAAGTATTTGTTCTTCATAATTATATTAATTAGTGCTAATTATTTATTCATTAATTAACTTTTTTACAGTTTTTTGTTCCCCAAAATCGAAAAAATCAAAAGAATAAAGTGGGTGGCGCATTGGAACATGATACGAGAATGGCCCTGGACCTCCTCCCCTTGAAAAATTCCAGTGTGCACCATTACACACAACCTATACATGCTTAAATAATCATAAAGCATTAAAAATTAATTATTAATTTCACTGATAGTTTAAACTTAATTTTTTTGTTAAGATAAAGAAATAAAAATTACTCCTTTAAATTTTTTTAATATTGAAACTAGCAATGCATAAGATGTTTTCCCTGCAATGATCTACTGCTTGTGGAAAAAATTGAGTTTTACGGGGAAAGTACACTTCCCAACATAAACTTGAAAATTATTATGACGCCCCTAGAAGATGAGTGTAGGGCTATTAGATAGGTAACTTTATCACCCTTCATGACAGATTTGGTGAAAAATGATATCACTCTGGAACAATCGAGAAGTTTCTGGATTTGACTCTTCAGAAAATTTCGACAATGGTCGAATAAATGGAGATTAGAATCTGCTTGTGCATTGTCTATAATTAAGACAAAGAGACTTTACCTGTCTAAGGGAAGTTCCTGCTACTGAAGCTGTTGTAGAGAGTCGCTTCTGAAGCACTATAAACAAGTGCATTTTTACATTACTGTAAATATTTGTTTTAATATTTCTTTGTGCATATATGTCGATTTGTCTTCGTGTAGCCATTTGTTCATCCTTGTCCATTAATAAATTTACTATCCAATTAACTGGAGTCGTTGGCTGCTTTTAACCCACACAAAATCACAACAGTATCTATATAAAAACCAACTTAAGAATTTACTTACTTACTGAAACTGAGCCCTTTTTTTTAAAAAAAAATACGCTCTTTTTTTAAAACGCACACATCCTGCCCTTTTTAAAATCTAGTTTTTTAACAATCCTGGCGATATTGTTAAAAAAATTCACTTCCATCAAAAAGTTTGCAGTATGCCAGAAAATAACTCAGTTTGAACAATTCTTATTTTAAAATCATTATTCACACAAATAAAATCCTGATATAAGTATTTTTTGAGTAAAAAATATACAATATTTAAAAGCACAATTTTGATTTTAATAAAAAAGGAAAATTTACCTTATTTTGCATCCATGAGGTAATGCAGGACCAACAAAATAAATGACCACATGGTGTTGCAGTACTATAACTTCTTTTTTCAAAACAAAGAGAGCATTGATTTTTTGAATTCACAACTTCTCCTGAGCTTTTATAGGATTAAAAAAGGAAACATTTATAATCAACTATTACACTATCAGCACAGTTAATATACTTTTTCTTGGTAAAAAAACTTAATTTATAATTTTATTTAAATTGGCAAATAAAAAAAAAATAATCTGCAGAAATAAAAAAAAACAGTCTTAACTTTAAAAATACACTAATCTTAGTTGAAATATAAAAAAAATACCTTATTTTCAATGATAATCTGTACAAGTAAATAATTAAAGGTGTACCACAAGGTAGACCTACTAGAAATAGTTTAGACGATTTACATTAACATTTTTAGAATATTTTCTTATATTTTTAAATACATAAATGATCTAATCCCTTTATGTAAAAATAGAAAATATATTCCAAAAATTGATTTCCCCCCAATTATTTGAACCTCATTAAAATGAACACTAAACATTTTAAAGTATTTAATACTTACTGTTAAAGATAAATTTCCTCTCCCCTTCACACCCCCTATTTTACGAAGAAACCTAATATGTACATGTGCAATACTCTCATGTTTTGAAGTCATTTATTCAAGGTATTATTCAAATCTTTAGGGAAAAAAATGGTTATTTCTAGAACAACAACCCTTAAAAGTTCATAAGAAATGTCATTTCTTTTAAATAAACAGCATTTCGATATACGTAGAAGTCTATTTTTTTTTCTATGCTCAACCTTTTTTCAATTCCTACTATTAGCTCACTCTCTACCTACCTGTATATATATATATATAAATTGTTCAAATTTTCAGTCGTTAATAAAATACTTTCAATTCATTCAAAGTAGGAATTGACTTAAAATTTTTCTTTTATCTTACTTGTTTTTATTATTATTTGAAAAGCTCTAATTTTTTATACCCAGCATATAAGGTGCACACATACATTTCAATCTTATTTTTTTAATTAAAAGTGTGTGTTATGCGCCAGATTTTATAGTACTTGTTTTTATAATGATTTATCATTTTTTTATATATACATTTCTATTGAGTTCATTCTTATTGGCTTGTTTTTAAAAAATATATTTTACACTGATTATTATTCCTTGTTCCTACATACATTCCCAAGATGGTGCCACACTTTTTGTAATAATTTTTATTTACCATTTACTAAATTGATCCTTCATCTTTTCCTTTCATATTTTTTTGGCTATAATTTTAATTTTTTTAAAAAGTATTTGATCAATTTTTCTTTATGCGAGATACTGACTTGATCTTGGTGGTACTTGTTTGCTTACTTGCACATTGATGTGTGCAATTGCTTTTCTTAAGAAATTTAAGTTTTTTATTTGCCTTTGGTATGTAGATTAATGTTTTTACAAGGTATTTGGTATCGAAAATTATCTTTTAGTACTTTAAATATTAATAATTTAGTATTATGTTTATAATCTAATAGTATTTTTAGAAACTAATTCTTACACTATTTTCTCTTCCTTTCAGCCCAATTATAAGGGAAGCTCAGTTCACCTTAAAACTATGTTTAACCTTGCAATCTTTGTTCCTAAGGATAAAAGTTTGCTATTATACTACAGTGGCCATTTTATTTTGACCTAAAAAATGTCTCATCATATTACTAATTTTTGCTTTAGTTTAGGTGAATTTTGTAACACAATTTAGTGAATTATCCATGATTATATGCATACACATTCATAGAAAGTAACAAAGACACTCGTGTTCAAAATTAAGAGAAACTGCAGGTTATGACTATTTTTACAAAAAGTATTAAATCGAAGAACTTAATTATGCTGCCAAAAAATTATGCAAATATTTAGAGTTCATTACGTAAGTGTACACATGCGTGTTTCAGGCTGTAATAAGTAGAAGGGATATAAGAACATGAAGTGTTGTCAGCGATTTGATATCATATTTTCCTACAACATCCACGATTTCTCACAAAATTTTGGTATATTTGATAATCAGTTATAATTGATCCATATAGAGAAGACCCGGACAAATTTTACCAAGATCCAAAAGAACAAATGAGTATCATTTCTCAGCACTTTCAATATGATAACACAGGACTGCTACAGCTCCAAAGGTCTCACATGAGTCGTATGTTCCAACTGGAATCCAAGTTTCACAGTCTATAGTTGTCTGAAGGCATAGTGAGAGAGATATATTCTAGAAGACCCACTGTTTGTGTCTCACTCATGGTAGCATATAACAGAGTGCATTCAACAAGGTGCAGACAACATGCATCTTGGACCAGATTTCAGTGGAGCACTATGCTTTTTACAGATGAATAAAAAATTCAGCCAGGATATTGATTTCCAGCATACTGCATCTAGAAAGCCTAGAACATGATATCTCTCCTCATTAGAGAGGAAAAATTATTACTGTGGTGGTTATTTACAGTGCCTGCTTCAAGTAGACACTATGTCAGATTGCCACACACCTATTTAGAGAAATCTCTGAGTTCAATGTTCAACTTTATGGAGGTGTAGTTGGTTCTGGGTTCCTGTTAATGGATGACAGTACTTGTCTACAAAGGGCGCAACTGATCAAGGATTATTTAAAAAGGGGGGATATTTGCACATGGATTGGCCAGCAGATCTCATGACCTTTACATTAAAAAATAGTCTAGGACTTTCTTGGGGTCATTATGGAAACTTGCAATCCTCCTTTAAAAACCATATAAAAGTTAAAAACTGCCTTACTACAGAAGGAAAATTGAATGCCACAGGGTCTCCTCATCTGCCTTCAGGCAAACATATCACTATGTTGGGATGTTACTTGTCTTGCTGTGAGAAGTCATACCTCATATTAGACTCACTTTCAATTCGATATTATAACATGAATCTTGGACATTCCTGCACTATAAACTTTATTGACATAACATAAAACGATGCATACATAAAATAACTTTTGAATAATAAATGTTTTTCTCTGTTATAAATGTATATTCATACCAATTTCATTGAAATGTTTGCATTACTTTCTCAAAAATTCAACATAATGAGCAAATTTTTAAAATTTTGCACACATGTTTGTGTGCAAATATATATAGTAGCACATATATATATATATATATATAAACTTAATAAATGAGAACCCTTACTTGCTCTCTTTTTTTTTAACAGATACAGATGGTTTTGAACTAATAGCATACATATTTATAGCTAAACTGAGGAAAAGTTGAGTAGCAGCTATCCATCCCAGAACTTTGTATGAAGTTTGCTGATCTGGATGTGATAACCACCGACGTATAACAAGCTATTATAAAAAAAAAAGACATTACTACAACTAACAAGTGCATTAAAAAAAATCATGTAATTTTAAAAAATAAATTAAACATATAAATCTTTTTTCAACCCATATCCTAAAGAAAAGAAATCACATTTCAAATAATCAAGAAAAACAAAATTTCATAGAAAATATATAGATGTATATATTTAACTATCCATATTACTAAATTACAAAGAAATAATTATTAAGTTTAAAAATTTTTCAAGAAAACTAAGAAAATAAGACCAAAACACAACATTAATGTAATTTATTATTAGAAGATTAAATTTCCATGCAAAATTTGACTGAAATGCAGAACAAAACTTTAACAGAAATAATATAGTTTAAAAAAATGGAAATAAAATAACAATACAATGCATTTTCATTGTAATTATAAATACAAGCAATCATTAAAAATTCACAAGATCATAACATATAGAATATTTATCATAAGGTGATTTTGAGAAAAAATCTTAGTAAAGATTGAGATTATATTTTTGAGTTACAGAAATAACTTAATTTCATTAATAGATTTTTTTTAATTTTCTTAATCTTAAAAATGGATATATTTTTAATTGTATATAACTTAAAAAAACACACATGAATTTAAAAAACAAGGATGAAAAATAAACATGAAAGCACTTACATAATTAATTCCTGTTAATCGTTTTGAAATATTGTAATAATTTCCATAGAGATAAAATGCTATTAAATGAATTCTTTGTAGAACTGAAATAGCCTTGAAGACAATTGGTAAGTAGATCTTTAAATTAGCTATATTTGTATTATCATCATTAGATTCCGCTTGAGGTAATGAAGACAACTGATTTTCTATCCATGTTTGGAATTTTAATAAAAAATAGCACCCAAAAGTTCGCAAACTGACATCTGTAAATCGTGCCTAGTAAAAAAAAGTTTACTTAAATAATTTTTCAGGTAATTGTATTTAATTTTATGCAAAACAATCAATATATAAGAGATGAATTTTTTAATATTAAACTGAATGTTCACAATAAAAGGGCATAAAAATTCTGATTCATTCTGATTCTGAATAAAGAATTTCTGATTTTGAATAAAGAATATCTTAAAAAATATTTGTTTAATGAGATGCAAAATAATAAAAGCTTTGACAAATGAGAAATAAGAAGGCACTAATAAATTCTGAGAATAAAAAAGAATTTACAAATTAATTCAACTACTTATAATGTTTTTTTTTTAAGTAAATGTTATATTTGATGATTTATTTTAACAAAATTCTTTAAAAAAAACATTCAATTTATAAAAATCAGTAAAAAGAAAAAAAGATATTGAAAGAATAATATTAAGAGACATTCCTTTTACAACAGAACTAAGAACAAAATTACTCTTTTACTCAATATTTTCAGAGCAAAACACAGTTATTTTACCATAAATCATAATAGAACATTTAAGAAGCTAGTAAAGAAAAACTTAGCTTTAAAATCCTTTGTTTCATAATTATTTTTAATTTAATGGTATTAACTATTTAATACTATGTAAGAAACTGAACACCAATACAGAAGGTTTTCTAAATTAAATTACATTATACCTAAAATAATAACAACAAAACATTTCAATTCACAAAATTTAATAATATTTAGAACTTTTAAATCAATTGTTTATTTAATAAATTATTTTAAAAATTATTTTTAAAAAAAAATCTTTCCATTGTTTTAGCATCTTTCAGTATTTTTCAAAGAATTACTGAACTTAGTAGTCTTACATAAGATATTTTCAAGTATTGGCCAAAAATAAATGAGATAATAATGATAACATTAATGTCATAAATGATAATGTATATTGCAATTAAAACTTTTTTAAAAAATCCCCTTCAAATTAAGAAATATTTGCAGATTTAAAGCTACATTTTAAAAATCAAATAACAATTAACAGTAATCAAATTTTAAAAGTGACAACATTTGTTTCATATATTATTAGAATAATGTAAAAACTAAAGATACTGCATACCCATTTAGATGGTATGGATTTCAAATTTCTGTCTATTTGAATAATATTTGCATATTCTTCCCCTAAAGTTTGTAGACCTAAAAAAATTAAGATGACCATCAAATCATAAAAAATATTTTACAGCTGATTTTTAATATCAAAGTATAAAAAAACCATGCAACAAAAGTATTTCCTTATATACAGACTAGTCATAAAAATGTTACCACCATCTTATTTTCAGCATCAACATGAAATAGCCAATCACAGAAGACAGATAGCAGCGTGAGCAGTAGAGGATATATAAAGGGTATCAGAGGGAAGCGGAAAATATTGCAATCATTAGCATAAAGCAGAAATGAAGCAATTTATCTCACATTGAAAAGGGTATGACCATTGGCTTCTGGATTAAAGGTAGAAACATTCCCGAAATGGCTAATTTTGTAAACTGTTTGGATGCTGTAGTGGTAAAAGCATACCATAAATGGTAAAAGATCACAATTCTAAACCAGTAATGTAAAGCACCACAGGCCACAGATGACAGAGGTGAATGCCAGTTGTAGATACATTCAGGCAACTGCTGACCAACTGACCACCCAGATGAAGCTCAGGTGCATCCTCAATAGTTTGGCAAACATAGATGTGTATGAACCTCTGCAGCACATGATTAGTTAGTGTATTTTTGCTGACTGTTGTTCATCAGTGATACATGATTGATTATGCAAGCTAGTACTGCAACTGGAACAAGTGGCTTTTTCCAAAGAATGACAGTTTATGCTCCTTTAGACAGATGGACATTGGTATAAACAGCATGAAACTGAAAAAAATATCATGCAACAACTGTCAGAAGGGTACATGCTGGAGAAGAAACCATTATGCTTTCATCATTGTGGTTGGGTTGTATAAGGCGTAAATCCTCAACCACACAACCCTGACATTGGAATTGATTTCGTTACAAATCCCTGAGAGTACCTTCCAGAATCATCTGTCTTCTAGCACATCTTGCAGCAATTCAAATTGTAAAAGATGTTGTTCTGGCTTTTGGCAGGTGGTGACATTATTGTGACTGGACTATGTATTTATATGTGCAACATGTTACAGAAGTTTAAAGTAACTTGAAATGAGAAAAATATGAAAAAAAAATCAAAAAGTACCATTTTATATATTTACAACAGATGTGTTACAGAGATTTTATTTAAAAATGGTTTCCCCCCTAGTTTCTTACTGTGCCATTGAGATATTACACATACAGTTGTAATATATGTAATAATTTGCAGAACTCGAAAAAATACTATATAAGACATATGAAATTCTAAAATATGAGCTTGTAAGAGCAGGTGATGCCAGCATGAAACATCTCCTAATTATGACTATTATTGTGATTTGGCAGTGATAATTAATTATTAGAATGTTTTCATAGATCTCTTTTTCACATCTCTCTCAATACAATATTTTTCAACTAATGTATCTTTAATCGCAAACATTTGCAAAAACTTAAATTTTTTTAGATATTCTTTTATGAATTATGCATTAACTTTTTTTATAATTATTATTTGTATGCGGACTTACAAAATTGCAGAGCATTGCACATTATGCAGGATAGTTATAATAAAAATTATTCTATTTAGTGGGAAGCAGTACATATATTATATATGTATTAATTTTTTTACAATAAAATAGAAGCATGAATCTATTTCAAAATTCTCAAAAGTAATTAAAACTAATATCATAAAATTAAGAAAATCAGTTTTTTACCTGATAATGTAGTGAGACTGAAGAAGACAGCATCAGAAAATGTGTTACTTAAGTCTTTCCATTTCATCCAAAAAGGTATACCTTAAAAATATATAATTAAGATTTCAAAATTTTTATCAAGATACACATTTACAAAGCAAAAATATCAATCTGTGCAATTACATGAATTGTATGATAGTGATTTACAATCTCAGCTGAAATTCTTTTAACCGAAAACAATTTGAAATTCTTTTGAAATACATTTATTTCTTAAGAAAACAAGAGGGGGGGGGGGAACCTATTTACTCTAAAGCATTGAAGTTTGAGCCGAAATCTACAAATTGAACTAAAAAATATGTTTTAAACCAAAAATGCAACTGTTTAATATAACTTTAACCTTCACATAACAAATACTATAATGATTAAGAAATCCTTCTTAAAGAACGAAATTGCTCTTTAAGAAATTAACTAAGAACTAAATTTTTTACGATTTACTAAAAAAAAATCATTGAAAAAAGGAGAATGAATATTAACCAAAATTAAAGACAGGAATGTTTTTGATCATAAAACTGCAATTACTTGTTAAAACAGAATTTTTCATAAAATAAAAGATTTTTTAAACAAAATAAGCATTGATATGAGTATGTATATATATATACACTATCTATCAATAAGTATTTAGATACCCATGCAAATGATGATATCTCTAGTTCTGATCTATGTCATGCATTCTGTACATTAATATTTTGCATGAAACAGCATTGGTATTAGTCACATGCAAGATGCCACAAAATTTAGAGTTGTTTGACTTTGAGAAGGGAGTAATTGTTGGATATCATACAAATGGCCAATCCTTAATCAACATATGTAGTGAATCAAACATTTCAGAATCAACAGTGGCTTTTGTAATTAAAAAAGTGGAAGGTGACTGGAGATGGTCACCTTGGACTTGACAGAACCATGAAACTAAGAGATAAACGCTCAGCGCCAAACCGATATTAGACATATTCCAGGTGATCCAACAAGCAACCATTGAATACATGCCATCCACATTTGCTTCGTTTCCATGGTCCTGCTGCCACCTACAAGCTTTTGATTACAAAATCCAACTGCACTGCTTGGTTGAGATGGTGCAAGGCACTTCAAAATTCGATCTTAACAATTAGAAAGAGGTTCTCTAGAGTGATGAATCAAGGTTCAATCTCTAGCAGTTGGATGGCAGATGATTTGGCATATAAATGGAGAAAGACTTTTGTTAGAATGCATTGTTCCTACAGTAAAATTAGGCAGAGGTGGAATTATGGTCTGGGGAGAGTTCTCGTGGTATGGACAGAGACCTTTGATCCCAATTCATGGTAAACTCAATCAGTGGCATAACGCACACCCCCTCAATGCGGGGGGCAGGATTCTAGGGGACCCAAAGCCTGACTGCTGCCAAGTACCTACCCTTTGTAAAATCCAACTTGGGGGCCCAAAAACGGAGTTTGCAGGAGGGCCCAAATATTCTCCATTACGCCACTGAGGTCAATGCCAACTTCTACTGCACTTTTATGGACAACGATGTGCTTCCTACATTGAGGCAATATTGCAGGTTTGATCATTTTTACTTCCAGGATGAAAACGTCACATGACATGTTGCAAGGTCCAGCAGGGATGATGACAATAGGGTGAACCACCTAGACCAGCCTTCAAAGAATCCCCATTTGAATAATATAGAAAATCTCTAGGACGAATTGGATCACTAAATTAAGGGGTTCAGCAACCATCCAAAATTGGTGAAAGAACTTACATGTGTCTTCCACAAGCTGAGTGGAAGAAAGTATTACTGCCCATCATCCAAAAACTTGTAGAAAGCATACCCTGGAGTAGAAAAGGCTGTAATTGCCTCAGGTGGAGGCTCTGCCATATATTGAATATGAATACATTTTGTCTATCTTTTTTTTATCAAAGATGTCCAATTACTTATTGCTAGTAAAATTATGAACAAAAATTAATTGCACAAAGTTATCCTATTTTATGAATTGAAGCATCATTCTTTTGACAAAATATTTTTTTAAAAGTGAACAGAGATATTCTCAGAAAGTAAACTTACTTTAAATTAAATTTGTTTTCTTCTACAAAATAAATGTAAAATTGCTTGAATGAATATTTGATTGATAGATAGAAAATTGTAATGTTGAATCAGATATTATGAATTGCCACATAATATCTGATTCAACATTACAATTTTCAGTAAAAGACAGCGAGGTCATACCTAAACATCTCTGAGTAATATCTGCTAATAAATTTCTCATATATCGCATGTATTCTTCATCTTTTTGTGAAGCTCTCAGTATTTCAGCAGTACCAGCTAGCTGCGATTTCGACATTTCTTTCTATTTTCTTTAAAAAGGAAATTGCAAAAAATTTAAGCCGTCATTCATTGATTTCTTTTTAAAAATAATTTAAAACAATTACTCCATCTATTTAAAATTTCTGCAAACCACAGTGTTTGTTTACAAAATACTCATAAACCGTTTCCAATTATTATAATGAAATTTTGCTAAGGATGAAAATAGAGACTTTAGATGAATATTTATATTAACAGCAAGACAATAAAAGAAAGAAATAGAATTTCACATTTTTAAAAAAATTCCGATTTATTTTAAAAAGAATTTAAACTGTTACTTATATACAAATAACGCTACGATTAGAAACAGAAGACTGAATAAATGAATCTTAGGGAACGATTCCAGAACTAAGTGTATTTTATTCATTGACAGTTCCCTTTCCGAGTTTAAAATTTAGAAAAACAAACTTAAATAGCGGTATTTGATTTAGAAAATTTTAAATATCGCTATATTTCTTATGAAATAATTTTAATAGCTCTTTTTTTAATAAAAAAACCCCCATTTAATGAACTGAATTTAATGAACGTGGCAACATTCGTTACGTACGAATGTTATATCAGTTTTTGTATCGTTACACAACGTTGGCATGAACTGATATTGCACAAGACGTTATAAATTAATCCTTTTCTCCGCTCTAGTGTAGTCGGTAGTATCTCTATCAGTTGTTTACAATTATTTACGGTGTAAGAACAACTTGTTATAAGAAGGTAAATGACGAATTCTTATTTTTTGTTTCAGCTGATGTAATGTTTTACACTATTTAATAGTCGATCCCCTGAAATATGGGAATTTCTTTTTTGTAGTTTATTTTAAATAATAGTGTATTATTTATCCAAATTTTTATCTCTATGTATGTTTGTGCCGTTCATTAATTTGATTGGAAGTTATCATCTGGTACATAAAGTATAATCTGACAGCTAATATCCTGTTTTCTTTTTTTCATTTGAAAAAAAAAATTTTTTTTGTGGACAGTTCATAGTTTTTAACTGTGATTATTTTTAAAAGATGATCATTTTTTAAGAACAAATGGTAATGGTTGTTTGAAATATTTGTGTAACTTTATTTAAATTTCATAACCATCTTTGTACGTATCTTTTAATCCTAATACTTTCATTTTTTTAGTGAAGTTTATGTTCTCTGAATTGAATTAATACACTTTTTCAGAAAACTTTTGATATACTATAAGTCTCTTTACATAATGTTCCGAGCTTTATTTAGATGAAAATTTTAATCATTTGCATGCTTTAAATTTATTTTTTAAAGAAAGAAACATTGTGACGTTAATATGATTGTCTTACTTTTATTGTATAGTGTTTCAAAAATATATTAAAATCTTAGCTAAATGTTTCAACAGTAGAGAGAAGGAAAAAATGAAATTTAACTTTTTAAAATTTATGGATGTTGAATAATTGAGATAAAAAAAAGTGTTATAAACATATCTGTGTATATACATTATAAAACCTCAACAGTGTATTTGAAAAGCTATTAACAATTTTAAAATATGCAATTTTGTGTGTCTGGTATATTGTTAATCTAAGCAAGGTCTACGAAGAGAGGGAAAAATTGTAAATGGTAAATTTTTCCTTGGATAAGGGATTTGTGACCTTTTCAGGAAGCTTTTGTGGGCTCACAGTAATCTAGTAGTTATGGTCATGAACTCGAGACCGCAGAGTGTTGTGGAGTCGAGCCCAGGTGCCCCTCTGAAAATCCGCTGCTGTGTACATGGGGAAGATGCACATTACTCATAAAAATGTGTGTTAAATGTGCCATAACTCAATGTCCTTTCATTTATGTGGTATGGTAGTTAGGAGAGGAGTTGCCAACTTAGATGTCATCCTAGTGACTTGGCCGAGGTTAAAAATTGAGATCCGTTGCCAATTTCCTTGTGCTGCTTTTTTGTGCAAAGTTAATATAACTGTCACTCAAGAAGCTTTTGTATACATATATTTAAGACATTTAAAGCAGCATAGTTATATCTTTATCAAACAATCATATTAGTTTTTTTATTAACTTACTGAAATACTAATCAATAGTTCCTTTTGGTTAAAGTTTTTTTGTTTTGTAGTCATTTTTATTACTTTTGATTTAAGTGTAACTTTTTTGATAATAAAAATTACTTTAGTTCATTTTAACTCGTAAAAAAATTTAAAAGCAAAAAAAAAAAAAAAATGTGAAAAAGGAGTAATTTAATATTAGTAATTTTTATCACTACTTGTGGAATTTGATAGATTTTGAAATATAATTTGTAATTTCTCCCTCATTATAGATTTTTTTAAATAAATATTCATTAGATATAGGAATGTTGCATCTTAATCATTGGATGTAGGAAATTTGTTTCTTATTCTGTGGATAAAGATTGATATTATGTTGATCGTTTGTTTCTTTAAACAAAAATTTTAATAATCTGAAAATAAAATTTTGTATGTCTGTGTGTATGAAAAAAAAATATTTTTAATCCTAAATTTTGATTTATGAGATAAAAAAAATTAAGAAAGAATTTTTAAATTATTACCAATTGCATTTTGTTAACCATTTGCAAGAGTAATACTTTAAAAAAGAAAGTAATTTTAAATAGATATTTTTAATTATTTTACTGAAAACTATGTCTATAAAATTATGATATTTTTTTATAGAAGCATTGCTACACAGTGTTTTGTTTTTTTCCTTCTTATTTCTCAGACACTTGGCAATGGCCAGAGTTATTTTGTCTTCTTTCTTAGTAATAATCTGGTCTTGTTTCTTGTAAACTGAAATAATTCAGCAAAGAAAGATTCCCCCTTCAACAAAAAATATTGTCAAGTATGGGCCTAAAGGCTTCTGAAAGAAATTGGTCAAATACATCAATTTGACTTTGCTTTAATCCAAAAATATCTGTTATTCTAAAAACAATTATAATTTATAAAAGATTGGAGGATTAAAATTTATGGTTTTAAAACATGTTAGCATTCTAAAATTTTAATTTTCTAATAAAATATTTAGAATCTAAAAAGAATTTTTGAAAGTGAAAATTAATACTGATATTCTACTGAGAAATTAGAAATTAATCATAAAGTAAATTTCTCTTAATTTGCTTTGTTTGTTATAAATTTTTTTATTAAATTGGATATTAAGGATTAATAAGATATTTAAACTAATACTAATGCTATCTGTAAATTTTCTATATTTTGCATTCTTTCATTGGCAATTTTCATTTGCATTAGTTTCATTAGCAGTTGTTCATATAAGAATTCAGTCTTCCCTTATTCTCTGATAAATAAGGATTGTATTTCTCTCAAAAATTAGATGGAGACTATCATTCATATAATTATTTGTTCCCAATATTAAAATAAATGGAGAAATATCTAAAGACTCTTAGCACATTATTCCTGACATTTTGAAAAAATTTTGATTATCGTGTTGGATGTCTCAAATTCAAGTGGTCTTTTTTTTTTCCTTCTTTGATAGTCTACAGAGTAGTCATTTATTTGGTTCACACATATTATTTCTGTTGTATCCAATCTGATCAGCTTAAAACCTTTAATTTTTTTATTCATGATTGAAAGTTGACATTTCTCTGAATTGATTGTTATTTTTTGAATGGGGTGTTTAGTCAATAAGGAAACTTTTAAACTTGGAAAAACTCTAATTCAATAATTGTGTGTTTTTTTTTATTCAAAAAGATTAACTATTTGTTTATATCTTCAATATATATAAATGATTTAAAAGAAAAATCAGAAATTTTTTAAAAATTTTGTGCCAAATTAGAATGTAAAATTATTTTTAAAGATATTTTGGTATTTTTTCGTTAGCAAAACACAAGTAAAAAATCACCAAATAATGTAAAAATCCACCGAATTTCTTACAACCATAAAGGGAATGTTCGTTTGGGTCATGTGCTCTATTCTCTGAATTTATTTAAAACAAAGTGGGTTTTCCTTTCTTTCTTCCATCTGTTATAATGTGGAAATAAAAAACATTGGGGAACTTCTTGTCTTCATTTGAAGTTGTATATCGCTGAATTTATGTGGAGATGAGGAGTAAATGATCTAATCAAATTCTCAAGGACATCAGTGTTCTGGAAAAAACAATAATTACAAGTACTTTTTGGGGGGTAAAATTGTTTTGTTTACAATTTATTAATATTTGTTTATAGTTTAGCTTACAATTCATTAATATTTGTTTATAGTTGAACGTTTTCATCTTTTATTCTGTTGACTATTTTGTCATTTGCTGCGCTTGGCAACTTGCCTCGCGTTTGGTTCACAATTAGCCACATTTGTACCTGGCTAATGGAAAAGTACCAATATTTTTACCAATACTTTTAATTAAAAAAAAAAAATTTCTGTTATTAACTACTTTGTTTTATGCTATCATCTTTCTTTCAGTGAACTCAGCATATTTGGAAAATCATGATTACTAATATTTATCATTTAATTTCTTTTTTGTCTAAATTTTAATTCAAATATATTTATTTCTTTAGGTATGAGCTCTCATCAACAGAACCAGGATAGACATCAGAATGATCGTAAGCCAAGGTACTATAACAACAGAAGAAATAATTATTCGAGTGGACAATATAAAAACCACCATGTAGACAGATATGAATCTGGCTCAGATGTAGCTGCTGCTGATAATGCTGCATCTGGAAATATTGATGACTTTTCTGCTTCAAGGAATAGGGGGGATTACACTGAAGCTTATGAAGCTAGCTCATCGCGAAATCCTCAGTTTTCTCGAAATCATCACAGACCTTCAAAAAGCAGATATGGTGCTAATTCACAGTTTCCAAGAGGAAATCGCAACAGTAATGTACATATGAATGATAGAAGTATTGCTGAAAGTTCACAACTTAATGCAAATGCACCAAGTTTTAAATCTGCTTATGAGCATCCAGTTCATGAAACTGAACCTAATGTTTCACAGAGAGGGGAAATTGTAGGGGGAAGATACATAAGAAAACATTCAAATCAATCTTCTGCACATTCCTATTCGAATAATGATGCAAGTAGTGAAAATGTTGAGCCAAATTCAAATTTTTCTTCAAATTCCCATAATTACAATACTCCCAGACATAAAAGTAACTATTTTGATAATCAGAGAAGTCGTAGTAAAGGTTATTCAGGTGGTGGTGATACAAGAAATTCATATAAGCCTCACAGGAACAATAATTACTCTTCAAAATTTTCGCATAATGATGAAAATGAAAATGAATTTGCATCTTCTGATGTTTATCGTTTCTCTTCTAAAAATAATGATAAAAAAGCATTTAAATCTGTCAAAGAATTCAGCCGTAACCACTCAACATCAAGCATACCAGATAACAATGCAACTCAAAGAGGTAAATATATTTAAATCTGTAAAATTTTTATGAATTTAATTTTCATCACTTTTTGTTTTGTGATTATTAACCTTTTAAATGCTGCACTATGATTGAAAGGTGACATAAAGTAAATTATGATAAAAATCAAATTAAAATTGAAACATAAGATCTATGAAAGAAAAAAATTTGAAATTTTTTTTTTTTTAAAGATTTTTAGCATGTTTCAAAAATGGAACATTAGCAGGTATTATTTAGTTTTTTCATATATTTTTTAAGAGTACGACCAATGACATTTAAAGTCAAAAATCAGTTATTATATACATTTTTAAGAAGTAGTATCTTAACAAGAGGAGTCATTAAACATTTCCCAACGGGGTTTCATCATTCACCCCCCCCCCTTCCGTTGTAGGGGGGAGGGGCATGATACCCGCCAAACAATTGAAATGGGCCTAAAAATCTAAAATTAAAATGGGGGAAAGAATTAAAAGTTTGCGTTTGAACCAGAGAAATCTATCATTTTTTCCCTGTAGAGTTTTTTAAATGTACCCCAATGGGGGAGGGGGAAGGGCAGGTTCCCCGATGGGTGTCCCCTGTTTGGGCCACATCTGAAGTAAACTTTTAAATATAATTCCAAAATAAAGCAGATTAAGTTGAAAATATAATTTATAAACAGGAATTTATACATTTCAGAAAATTACAATCACTTATTAGAAACAATAAAGGAAAACATCAGTAGGACAAATAAATAAACAAATAACTCTCATATCAAAATTCTCAAAGCTATAGTATAATAAAGCAAAAAAAAAAAAAAATAGAAAAAGTACAGATTTACCAAAATTCTTTAAAATGCGAAATAAAGACAAAATATATTGTTTTCTCTTATATGTGTTTTTTTATATTCTAAACTATTTTTATTGTCCATGTATAGCTAGGAAAACATTTCTCTAACAATATTTTTTTTTGTACTTGAGGCATTTTTTCGTTCTGTTTTTCTGACATACAGGAGGTATTTCATCATCTATGCTTGCAGAAATTTCGATTTTGCAACAAACATCTACTGGTAGAACAGACTGAAAAGTATCTTCATCGATATCTTCCTCGTCAGTAAATCACCCACTTTCTTCTAGGTGAAACTGACAAATATTAATAAGTTCTTCATCATCTGATTGTGTATAAAAGTATTCCAGTCCTTTTCTACAGTCCGGAATGGCTATGAATGTGTCATCTTATCAGTGTAATGGATATTCACTAACTGACGAAACACAAAATAATATAAGACCTTATTATGTGACGTTCTTCTCCAAATAAGACATAAGCTACATCTAACTATCAACAAATTTAAGTGGTAGTTACTTTTGCTGCAGCTGAGAAATTCACTTGAGATTGTTTAGAAACGGTTGAAAGGGGGGGAGTTGAGAGAGGGAGCTGAAATGAAAGTCAAGTCATAAATATTTTTTTCCGACACATACTATAAGTTTTTAGCGTCCAGAAACCTTTTCCCACTCTTCTGTGAACTGTAAACATAACTGCATTGTGTGAAAAAGTATACCTTTACATGCCAATGTTCCATTTTTGGAACATTGAAATTTCAAAACCAATAGTAAAAAAATAATGTTTTTTATGATATCTTGCAGTCTATACAGGTACGCCTCCTACAACGTGGTACTTGTGCAATGCGATTTCACTGCGACGCGTTTCAGATATTGAGTATTTTTTTCCATAACTTTTTTCTGTTAATATCTACACGTCACTTGTGACGTGTAGATATTAACTCCTTCAACGCGGCTTTTTTGAGGAACGTATCTACCGCGTTGTAGGAGGCTTACCTGTAGTTAAAATGATCATTTTTAATTACTTTTACCAAATAATAAAAATATTTTTTAAATTTTGAATTAAGAATATAAAAAATATGATTAAAATTATTATAAATTCCTGAAATTATTTATATTTTATATTTAAATTTGCTCTACAAGTTATTATTTTCATACTTTTTTATCTGGTATTTTGTTGGTATATTTTAAACATATTAACTTATATAAACTCTAAGGTTCTTTTTTCATTAAAATAATTGTTTTATTTCCATATAAGCAGAGTTTTATCTGTATCTGCATGAACCTTTTCTTATCTGTACCTGCATGAACCTTCAAAATTGTCAATTCATTTGTAATTTAGTGAATTGGTGAAAAGTGCTTGTTTACTGTGGTTTGAAGGTAACAATCTTGCTATTTGTCTTGTTTTGACTTCTGTGTTGGGTATAAATCTTCTAAGAACCTCATTGGGAGATATATTCCTTTCTCAGCATAAAGACAAACATACATTGCAAAAAGGTATGGGCGTCTTCAAATTAGTTATCAACCTGTCAGTGCTGATTTAAGCTCATTTTGGGCCCTGGGCACAGGAGATCTACAGTTCCTCTTGGCACTGGAGGATCGAAATTTCTAACCAAAAAATCTGGTTAAGTCCAATTTATCTGGGACCCTCCAGGTCCCTGGACACCCACCCAAAGCACACAGTAGTTAAACTGGCACTGCAACCCGTATTATGACACTTAAAGTATAATTTTTTTATATCTGTATAAAATTCAGATGCCCAATATGAGCTTTGCAGTTTTGGTTGGGCAAAACATCGTAATTCCAAAGAATACCAATCTGATAGTGATGTAAAGTGACATAACTATGCAAAATTGCTTATATAAGGAATGTTTAGCTTTGGACAAATTTGTTACCATAGAAGTTAATGTCAAAAATATGGAAGGCATTAGATTTAATTAACTTTGGATAAACTTGTAGGGATGATCATCGATGTAAGAAGAACTGGTGTTAGCATCTATGAAATGATTGTTTTGTGATTTCCTAACCCAACTGTGTATTAGTTGCTTAGAGAATGGTAATTAAAGAAAAAATGTAAGCAATAAGGACTATTCTGTTTTTAAAAAAGCTGGAGAGAGGTGAAAGAGAGATGAGTTGTGACATCTATTATTCTTTCGCTGTGACACATAATCCATACCAGCAATGGAGAACATAACAAATTTCTGCTTAATTGAACTTAAATTCATTACGGAGCATATCCTAACATGCAACATTAAAAATAGTGTTATTTATATTGTAGGATTTTTGTGAAGACTGAAATTTATTGCAATGTTATAAAAATCTATGATTTAATGTAGGACTTATTTATATGTAAATTTGTAATTTGTGTGTATAATTTAAAACTCTTTTAGAATATTTTAGGGCATGTTTTAAAAAATTCTATAGGTTAGTTCATGGTAGTGATTGCTTATCTTGAAAGGATAACATATGGAAGAATATATATTTTAATTTTTGTATAAAAATTTACATAGACAATGTTCTCAATTTTTCTTAATAAACAAAATTTTAGATTTTTTTTTTTTTTTTGAAAAGAAAAAATAATTTTAAAATAAAATATGAATTTATATTGTATTAAATTTATTCATATATTTTTCTTCGCAATATAATAGCATCACAAAATAATTTATTTAATTTGGTTATACTGCCATGGTTTACTGTTATTAGAAAGTACTTAAGTTTAGTAGTGTGTTGAGCACTCTTTGGTTAACTAGGCCTAAATCTCATCTAGCTGACATTTTTGGCTATAGCACATTATAATATGCGTAAATACAATTTACTTACTGTTAATTGTTACTTATTTTAGTGAATCACTTCTAGAAACCACTTGGAGAGTAACTGTGGAAATAGTTGCATTAATGATATTATATCTGGGGATGGATGGCAACCTTTGCTGATTTTTCATTTGTGTCCTGCCAGTAAAACTAGAGTATATTGTTTGTTATAATACTCTTAATCTTTTCTAATTTAATTCAATCTTTTACTATTCAGTTTTAAAATTATATGTAAATGAAATATTTTCATTGTTTTTTTTCTTATCATTTCCAGCACAATTTTGTTTTCCCCTTTATTTGAACTGTTTTGTAATCATCTAATATAGCAAACTGTGCAGATTCTTAATCTTTAATCATATTATGTCTTAAATCCATTTAATAATTTATGTAAATAAATATGCTATTCATATAAAATCTTCTGATGGAATTTATCTGTATTACATTGTCATTAGAATAAGCATTTTCTGTAAGGTTGAACTGTATGCATAATATGTTTATATAGAAAATAAAAAGCAAACTTTGTTTTTAAATATTTTTATTTATTTCAGAGCTTTTAATCCAACAATTAAACAAAGGGGATTGTGAATGTTTGGTATGTTGCGAGCAGATCAGAGTAAAAGACCAAATTTGGCACTGTTTAAGTTGTTTTCATGTTTTTCATCTGAGATGTATTAGAAAATGGGCTCGTTCTCCTGCTGCATCAGGACCAGGTAAACTTTTTCATAAATATCTCACAAAATTATTTCTACATTAGGCTATAAATGCTTTTGATAAGAACATTTCAGAAAACACTCACCTCTGTTTATAATAACCACCAAAAGTTTTTAAAACATTTATATTGAATACTATGAAACTTAAAAAGGTACTTTTCCGTTTCAGAGAGTTGTTGAAGACAGTTTTTTTTTTTTTTCGCAGAATTAACACCAAACACAAAATAAAGTAGTTATCTCAATTCTAAATTCAATTCTTAAATTATTTTATTGAGGAGGCATGGAATTTTTATACAGTCAATTGGGATTTTTTGTTGAATTATTGCGGCTCCCTGAAATGGAAAAGCACCTTTAAAAGTATATGAAACTTTAAATACACAATATCATAAAATTTTTTAAAAATGAAGTATAAAAAAAAATTTAACCATCTAAATCCAAATAACTTAATACAAAAGAATTATTTTACTATAAAAGTGTGTCAATTAAAATAATGAAATAATTTTCTCAAAATAATCAACCAAAATATCTGTTACACAATAAGTTAAAGAACTACAATGCAGCCTAATCTTTTCTGTGTCCCTTATTGTTTCAGTTCTCTACATTTCCCCCTCCCCTTTCTTTTGCCATGGGCTTCTGTGAGAAAAGTGATAAGTAATTGCCCAGCTATACTCATCTATATAAATGTAATTGATTAAATTTTTCCTGATAAATTTTTTAAAGCTTTTGAATTTTTGGGCAATTTTGTGAGGAAAGTCATAGCTCTTTCTATGCACACTCTCAGTGTCACAAGATCCAAACTTTATAAGTATCCATGATTGTTTGAAATAAAGACTCATTATAAGTAGTTATTCTCATTCTAAGTGCTTAAGTTTTGTAAAATAATTTAAAAAAATTATTTTATAAATGAAGATATGTGTTGATTATTGGTATTAATTGTATAATTATTGGAAATTTTTCCAAAATTTTCATTTTGACACTTTTTTTAAAAATCTTTTAACTGCATAGTTTTATAACCTCAAATTATATTTTTAAACAAATGTTTTTTATTAATTGCTATTGTATTAATTTTTATGCTGGGATTTTAAGTACCTTTACATAAAAATATTCAATTATTTATGTTATAAAATCTGAAAAATAAATACTATTAAGTTAGTAAATCAAGTTCACATACATCAGTTATATCTGAAATGTGAATTTTACTATTTATTAGTTAAACTATAGAATAATATAAAGCATTAATAAACTAAGCATTACTTAGTTTAAATTTTCATTGGAATAAATACAAATCTAATAAAAGTATTTTTTATGTATTCAATAACATTTTGTTTTTAATAGATTTTATTTTTCTCTTGCAACAGATAAAGACTGGCGCTGTCCAGCTTGTCAGAGCTTAAATTCTACAGTTCCATTTGATTACTACTGCTTTTGTGGTGCATGTAAAAATCCTGATGTCAATTATCATCTCACTCCCCACAGTTGTGGTGAGATATGTGGCAGAACTCGACCTGATTGCACTCATCGTTGTAAAGAGCTTTGCCATCCTGGTCCTTGTCCTCCATGTGCTGTTATTGTTCAGAAGGCTTGTTCATGTGGTAAGACTGTCAAGGTAAAAACAATTTTTATTTTTAAACAGTTTGTTATTACAATATAGTTATTGGAAGCATAAATTTGAAAGAACTCATTTGACAAGTTATGTTTGTTGTTGCAGTTAAGTGCATTTATTGTATTTCATTTACTTTTTAAAAGGTAAAATCACTAGATTAATTCAAACTGTTTGACTTTTTTTTATTTAGTTAAAAAAATTAAATTTTTTATTCTTTTATCATTAGCTACAATTTTAATTATCTTATGCAAGGCTTCCATTGAAAATGCAGCAACAAAACTATTGTTGTAAATGTGTGATAACAAACTATTGTCAAAATAACTCTTATAGTATCTGATTTGACATTATCATCAATCTTAATATGTAACTGGAATACTGACTACAGGAACCATTGATAGGTAATTTATTGATCAAGATCTCTCATGGTCCTCTTTTGCATCAACTATTTCTGTCCTCTGTACACCAGTAAGCCTATTTTCAAAAATTTTTAGCTTATCTGATCTGTAATTTCACTGACTAGAGTAGAATCATTTTCTACAATGAGTTCCACTTTAAATTCAACTCTAATAAATAACCAGTAAAAACAAGTGTGATAAAATCTATGACAGTAGCAGAATACAAACTTGTTGTACACTTCTCAGCCTAATCCAAGAGTTATGGTCTGGGATGTGATTTTATTTTACTTGTTTGTCATCCATGACAACCCATACTACACATTAGTGCATCAATTATATTCTAAACCCTCAAGTGTTGTCTTTCCTTTCATTGTATGCAGTGATTACATTTTTAAGAAATAATGTCATGCTGCATGCAATGATTTCTCTCTATTATCTTTGCACTTATTTAATAGGCTGGATTGTAAGATCTTTCTCCAATTAAGTACAATTGCAGTCTGTTGAAAAGGTTCTTCTTACTATTCCAATATCTTGTCAATTAAACTTGACAATTGGATAGAATTATGTGACAAATCTCCTAAAAGGATCATTGATATAAATAAACTGTGTTTATACTATCAGTTTATTTTACCAGGAGTTGTTATTGCTATCAATTATATATATTCATAGTTTTCTCTAGATCCAAACATATTATGGCCATTGTTATCATTAACACACAAATTATCACACATTATCATTAAATGACTTTTGTAAAAATTCAATTTAACAATACATTTTGTTTCATGAACTTATATTTTTTTTAAAAAAATTTTCATTTCCATTTGCTAATATAATCCAATGGTAATTGAGGCTTTAAATGCTACAAATTGTGCATAGTCTTTATTTTTTACTTAGCTTTCTCTTCATTATACATAAAGTTAAAGTTTTCAGAAACAAGTTTTTTTTTGAAGTAAAAAAATGGTTGTATTAAAAAAATAATATATAAGAGTAATGGTAAAATCTATATTTTGAGAAAGAAAATAGAGTACTATAAAGATGTTAAATAATTTTTGTTGATTAAATATTATTGCTAAATTAAATGTAATTTCTCCATTAAAAATTTATGGCAGTATGTAAATGCTTTAAGTTTTATTCACTTGTGTGTCATTAGTGTAGATTTAAGAAAAATTGAAAAGGATTATACTCAATTTAACTTTACTGTTCAGTTTTTATAAACAAGCTCAATGATGTCTAATTTAACAGATTTTTTTAAATATAATCCTTAGATTAAATATAATCCTTTACTATATAAGGCTAGAGTAACAGTGCTGCTAAGACATTTTGTGCAATTATGAATTTGTCACCTGTATGTACAAAATTTGATTGATATCACCATATACACTCTTGAAAATATTATAATTGATTTATTAGGGATGAAAAACAGTTTAATAATAGTGACAGATATCTTTTTGGAGCTTTTGATAATTTCTGGCAGAAATGAGGTCATACATCTTTGAATGGGGTTGTTTCTGCAATATTTCTAGAAAGAAGAAAAGCTTACAGATTTTGAATGCCTGCACAGATATTGTTTTATGTATAGACATATCATTCCAATAAGGTCCATAATTGTGAGAAAAATTCTGAAAGTCTCAGAGTGGAGACTGGGATCCATTGATATTTTAAAAATATTTTAATGCATATAAGATGTATGAATTACTAGAATGACAGTGATTCCAAAGTATTTAATTATGAATTAGAAATAAAAGCCTATGAATATGACGCAGAAGTGATGTAGATACATAAAGGGCATATACAGAAATGAATGGGTGGTAGATTATGAGCCTTGAGGAATAGCATGAAATCTTGTGAACTTTCTGGTAGCAAAAGTATGTGTGGGCACAAAAAACTTACAGGTAATAAAATTTTGCTATTGCAAAGATACTGTAGTAGTTTGGGTGTGTGTGGCTGTTCATTGAAATGTAAAGCATTTTTTTTTTTTTTTGGTTAAAGCTGTGTAGTCAATTTACTTTCATAAGCTATTGGTGGATTCTAATTCAGAGCGTAGATTGTCCAACTGGTTTAGATACTTGGTGCATGTATATTAATGCTGTTGGGAAAGGCATATGTGTAGATAAAGCATTTAAAGAAGTTTAAAAGGGAAACATGGGTTAAAAAGGAAGTAGGGAGAAAAAGCAGCAACAAAAAGAATGATAATAGAATAATCTAGTCAGTTAGGTTTTAATATTTACAAATCTAACAAAATATTTTCCAACAAATCTTTATTTATTTCACCTAGATTCAGATACATTTTCTTCATTTTTTTTTTTTTTTTTTTTTTTTGTATATAACATGCATTACAAAATAATAAATCCCTGTGTAAAGATAATAATTCTTCTCTAATAGGTGTTAAAAATTTTAAATATTATATATATATGCATGAGAAAACTAAAGTTTTTGAATTGCTAAATCTTATTTTTTGAACTGTTACTTATATTTAGTATTTAGAGAAGTGTGTGTGTTCTAAATGTACCTAGAATCAAGTATTATTCCCTTTTATTTTTTTTAGAGAATTTCACACAACTTAGTTCAAAAATAAAAATATTACTTTTGTTCTTTATTTTAAAAACAATTCCATTTGAACTAGACATAGATTGAACTAATTCTCCTCATCAACATTTCCTTTGTTTTTTCATAGAGATAATATCCTGTAAACATGGTGTTTGAAGAGGAGTAAAAGTGTTAGAAGTTACAAACATAAAACATTTGTATTTTATATAAATGATGCTTTAAATTGTTAACTGAAGATTTTTGTAAATAATTTAAAATTAAGAAGTTGAAAACAGTAATATGATACAAAATAATTCAATTACTTATGGGTTTTTTTAAGGTTGCATTAAAAAGAATATTGTTTTGCTAATTAATCTCGGAGAAAAATATTTGCATGTGCAATTTTCTCAAAACATAGTTCTTTAGAGTTCATGTACATTTGTCTCAATCTGCTTTATCCATCTTGCTGATGTTTTACAGCCCAAGAGCCCACGACGGCCAGACCTTCGTTATTTTATAAAAGCTAAAAGTTTTTCTACGGATGTCACCAACACAGATAAGAAAGATCAGCGAGTATGGAGTTTGGATTGTGGTTACTTGGGCAAATAACAGGTAGTAAAGATGTATAAAATAGTACCTCACTTGCTATAAAGTATAAAGCTCAATTTTTTTATATTTTCTTCTGAATAACATTAGAAATCACGTCATCCATTGCTGGACACTTAGTATGGTTAGAACTCCCTGCCAGACACCCCTGAACCTTAAAAAAATAAAATAAACTTTCGTAATAGTATAAAAGCTGAATTTTATATATGTTACTTGGAGGCCTATAAAAAAATGTTACCCCAAAAGCCAGACAGTTTGAATGTGTCTGGCTAGATGTAAAAACCATTAAAATTCTGCTGTAGCGAGTACGACGCAACAGCAATTCAAGCCGGTGTGAGTGAGATAGTGTTTAGTCTATTGCGATCTTTCACCGCGGATTTATAAGGTATTATGTATTGAACTGTTATGACTTCAACCTACGTTTTGTTATTGGTATTTGTACAGTTTTTTGTGGTGAAATGAAAGTGTGTAACGAATGTAAAAAGACACAATAGTGCACACTCTATTAACCACGTGAACACTAGGCATTCGGCCTGCCGACTAGTTGGTGAAAGCAGATTTAAATAGCCATGCGCACAAACATTTCGTTATAGTTGATTATTCGACTGTTGGATGTATTGTAATTGTGCTCAGTTTTGAGTGTAAAAGAGAGTTGGAATAAAAAACGAATAAATGTTGATCTGAGCTAACCGCCGTAGTTTTTCTTTGAAAGCAGATTATAAGTGTAGTTTTAGTAAAAAGGATTATCATGGAAGATACATTAATTTGTTTCGTTTGTAATAAAAGTGATGGTAAAATAATATTGTTCTCAGAGGAAACATTAAGAAAATGCCGAACTGTTTTGAAAATCAGAAAAAAAGTATAACCTAAAATACAAAGACATTATTTTGCCTGATGAATATATTGGCAATGGTTATCACCGGGAATGCTATAAGGCATTTACAGGAGTTATGAAAAAGTACTTAACTTCTAAACCTGTAAATTCTACAAAAAAACAGTGAAAAACAAAAATCAGTCAGTGTATCTACATACAATAGTTCTCCAACCACGCCGTTGATACCTGAGTTGACCGCAGAACCATCTTGTTTACAGTCTTTAACAACAGAATCTTCAATAACATCCCAGTCAAGTTTAATTTCTGATTCTATAGAATCAAAACCTACAACTTTTCAAGGAAATCGTCATTTACAGAATTTACCTTCAGAATCTTCATCAATATTGCAACCAAGTTTAATTTTTGACTCAATTAAACTCCAATCTACAACTTCTCAAGAAAATTTTGAAATTTTTGAACCAGATGTTAGTGATAATAATGATTCAGCTGAGGATGCAAATATTCTGAATGAAAATGATGCTAGTACTAATAATTATCAAATTGTTTGTGTTTTGTAACAGGGAACATAAAAAATTACGTTCAAAAATGCTACCACTTCATAAAGCTGATACCAACCAATTTAAATCTAGTGTATTACTGAACATCGAAGGTCAAGAAGAATATGCGGAATTATTAAATAAATAGAAAAATTTTTCTATTCCAAAAATATCTCATCATACCGAATGCAGAGTTAATTTTAATAATAAAATATCCTTTTCAAAAAAACCATCCAGTAAAAATGATTGGCATTGTCATCGGGAATATCACCAATTAGCTTTCAATGAAATAAGTGGCATCATCGAGGAAGACGTAATTAAGAAAGGGCGCTGTTATTTATTAGTATATTTGCGTGAACTGTACATCGATTCATTGGAGAAGATCTTTGAAGAAAAGTCTGTTGAAATAAATTCTATTTTTACGGCACACCACTTAGAAGAAAAAATTTTGAAAACATTTTCTAAGAATATCAAATTTTTTACTATTCGTAAGAAAAAACTAATAGCACCCAATTATTTACAAGCAATATATGAAACAATATTTGAAAACTTACTAACTGAAAATACTTTGCAAAAAGCTGCATTAATTTTAAGAAAATTAATACTGCAAATGGAAAAAAATAAGTTACCGATTAAAAATATCACAGCACAGCATTTAATGTCAGGAGAAGTTTCGATACCACCACAATTACTAGACTTTTACTTTACCCTTCTAGGTGGATGTAATAAAAAACGGGAAAAAGCATGAAATGTGCTCATCAAGTTCATTCTTATTCTCAAGATGTCATCTTTGCAGTCCATTATGGTCATGTGGAAACGCCAAAGCACATCATGTTAGGTATGACTTTAAAGAGCTTAACAAGCAGTCGGAAAATTATTGACATTATTAATCGATACGGTCATTGTATAAGTTATCAGGGCATCGAGGAACTTGAATCTGAAACAACGTATACTTCTTTTGAACAATCCAGTTTATGCCCAGAAACGATTTAAAAAAATCCTGAACTTTTTACTGGTGGAATGTCATATGACAATTTCAACCGTTTTGTGGAAACTGCAAATGGAAAGGATACTTTACATGATACGGTGGGTATTATTTACCAGAACATCGAGGCCAATACAACCGAAGAATCTGAGATGCCCAAAGAACTTAACATGTCCAAAGCGCTGATTACAAATAATGAAAATAATTTACCATGTACAACAAAAAAAAAGAACTTTTGAAGCCATATCTACAGAAGAGATTCTGTATCCTAAAAAACCAAAAATGACGAGTGAACTGCAATCAGCCATTGATGATACAGAAATTATACTCTCAACAAACTCTCAATTATACACGGAAATCGAATATATATGGATGATTAGTCACGTTATGCAGCTACCTGACGTTCCTATGTGGGTTGGTTTCAATAGTCGGATTTATAAGAATGATAGCCCGCAGCAACTTATTTCTTATTTAACTCCAATCAATGCATCACCAACCAGTACATCTATAGTTCTAGAAACTATGGAACCAAGTAAAAAAATAGCTGAAGAATTCCGTCAACGTTGCATCCAGGTTACGTACGATCTTGCGATAGCAAAAGTAGCGTTTCAAATACAAGCTATGGAAAAACTTAAATTTGATAATTTATTTATACATCTGGGGCCGTTCCACATTATGATGGCTTATTTTAAAGCAATCGGTAAAGTAATTAGTGACTGTGGGTTAACAAATGTTATGGTTGAGAGTAGTTTGCTGGCAAGCGGTTCTGTAAATGGTTTTCTTGACGGAAAGTACTTCAACTGTGTGCTGCAAAAGATTACATTCTGCATTGGGATTAGAAGTTCTAAATTTTAAATCATTTTTACAACATGATAATATAACATTAACAGATGATATGATAGAGGAAGTGAAAAGACTACAAAACTGTGAAATATCGTCATTTCATATTGAAAATGAAGATCTGAAAGAATTGATGAGTAATTACAATATTTTCAAACAACGATGTTTCAATGGTAAGCATGGTAAAACTTCACAATTTTATTCAGTTTACATCAACCTTATACATCATTACTTGGACCTGTCACGGAGCATTCGCACTGGGAATTTTGAACTTTTCATATCAACGTTGCCTAAAATTACAAATTTATTTTTTGTATGCAACCAACAAAATTATGCCCGGTGGACCGTAAAATATTATGATAATTTGCTGAAAGTTGCAGAAACCCATCCTGACTTATACGAAGGATTTAAACAAGGTTGCTTTGGTATCAAATGGACCAATAAACCATTTTTTAGACAACTGATTGACCTGGTATTAGAGCAAACTATAAATGCAGATGCTGCTAGAAGGCTCACAGGTGTTATACACTTCACTAATTCAATTTCGGCACGTCAGCGGTGGGCTCGTAATCATGATGTTAGGTCTACGATTATAAGTCAAGTTTATCTAGAACTAGGACTACAAACTCATCAAGATGTTTCAACAGACTTAAATCTCCATAATATCCGGAAAAATACCCAACAATTGAGATAATTTATCGCTACCTTCAATCGATTTATTAATCCCTTCAGCTCAGAAGTGCCCAAAGACCAACTGATAAATATTTCATCTGGAAAATCCGCATCACCACCAGTAGAGGAATTCCTTCTAAATATTGAAAAAAATGGAGATTATCACCGTAAAACATTTTTTTCCGAATGTTTATCAGATATCAACAGATTTGAAAAAGCTATTAAAAAAATATCCATTGACAATTTCTCCAAAGATTTTGAGAAAAAGAAGAAAGTTCAAGTAGGCGGTAAACTTCAAGAAGTTAAAATCATAAGACATTTATTTGGACGCATGCTGGGTATCTCTATGGGATTACAATGTAGACATTTCAAATATTTTATCTTATCCAATTACCTCAGTACCATTGTCCATGTGTCATTTGGATGGCACTATTTGTAAGACCGATAAATCTGCTTTAATGAAATGCCTAGAGAAAGAGGTCCAGCATGAGCAACCACATCATATAGATGTTCTAATAATTGATGGTTTTTTCCTATTGCATACAATGAAAAATGTTCCAAAAACATTTGGAAATATTTCAAAAAAATTGTTGCAAATGGTCACTCAATTACAAACATCGAGAATTGATGTGATCTTTGATCAATACTTTAAACCCTCGATCAAAGATTACGAGCATTCCCAATGGTTAGAATCTGCGCAATTAGAGTACACCATAACTGGGCCTGAGCAAATTCGATCAAGTGACTTCGCGAAAGAGCTGAAAAATTTAAATTTTAAAGAAGCTCTGGTTGATTTTTTTTATTTCACATTGGAGCTACTGATGAAGTGGTGCCCTTTATTGGCAACAAAATAATACACATAAATTTCAAAAAATGCCATTCTTTCACTGTTAATGAATTCAACAAAGTTGTCTCAAAATTGGTTGAAGAGTTGTCATGCCCAGCACATGAGGAAACAGATACAAAGATAGTATACCATGCATGTAACATCAACTATCCGGCAGAAATAGTAATCAGAAGTATTGATACTGATATTGCTGCAATAATGCTTGGTAACATGCACCACCTTAAAAATGATTCAGTTGTTCGGATGCTTACGGGTACAAGAAATAATTTAAGATATGTGGACCTAACCAAAATACACACAGAGTTGGGACAGTTAATTTGTCAGAGCTTACCTGGATATCATGCCATCACAGGATGTGATTTTAATCCTGCATTCTTCAGAAAAGGAAAATTAAAGCCTTACAAAATATTAAAAAAATTTCCAGAGTACCAGGAAGCTTTCAAGAACTTCGGTAAGAGCGAATTAATTGAAAATACAGATGAACAACAAAACTTCTTTAATATTATTCAGAGATTTATATGCAATGTATACAATGCTGGTAATGCAATTGATGTTGATGTCGCTTGACTTCAAATGTTCCTCGACTCGTATACAGTCTCTGATGTAAAAAAAGCTTTTGACCGAAAGAAGTTGCGAAGGTTTGACGCTAGCAATCTACCACCTTGCAAAAGCGAGCTATTGCAGCAGTTTCTGCGAGCAAACTATATATGTACCATTTGGAACAATGCTCATCTGAAAACTCCAACGACATATCAACCAGCCAATAATGGCTGGATATTGGAAAATAATAAATACCACTTTAAATGGTTTGAAGGGGATCAACTACCAAGTTATGTGAGTGATTCCCTCAAAACTCAATCAGGTATGTAATTATTATGTCAAATTATTGTACATATTTTTTTAATTATTCATAATTGTATAAACTTGCTTAATTTTTATCAGAAACTGATGGAGAAGGCGATATTGATGACAATCAAACAACGGACTGGAGTAGTAGTGACGAAGATGGAAATATCGACAACAATGATAAAAGTTTTAGAAATGATTAAATATTTTTTTACATGTAATAATACTTTTTTGTACTTAGTAATAATAAATTTAAAAAATGGCAGTTATAGAGACTGCCGATAGAAGTGAAAACTTAGAACTTTTAGTATTAAAATTTGAAATTTCATAAAGTTTGAATTAAAATTATCAACATCAATCTGGTTTTCACATCTATTGACACACCAAACAACAACTAAATGCCTGTTTATATGGTTTTTATTATTCAAATATATTATACGGGCTGTACAAGATCATGACAAAATATAAATACAATTCAATTGAAATAACAATTAATATACAATCATATTATTTATGGATAGTATTTATATTTACTTAAATTTCAATGTACTTGATTTTTAACTTTATTTTAATTGTTTGCATCATTGTCATCATTAATTTCAACACTTCTTAGACTTTTTATACTTTCAATTATTTTATTTTGTTCTAAAAAAGATACAATAGGCTTATAGTAACTAAAGTAAGAAAGGAAAATGTTTGATTCAAATTTATCTAAGTATCGCTTAAAAACCACATCGATCGTCGTTTTATATTTTGTAAAATGTGTATCTGAATTTTCGATCATTAGACATATTTAAATTAAGTGTTTTATTTAGAAATTCAATTAGTTGTAAATTTTTATCATCTGCAAAGTTAATATTGAAGTCTCCACTTAAAATCATCAGTACATTGTCATATTTTTCGCCAAATCTTTTTTCGAGTATTTCAGAACCTTCTTTTGTATAAATCATCAAATTTTCGAATAAAAATTATTGTATCTGTCTCATACATTTTCCAGGTGAAATATAAACGTCTACCATTCATATGCATTGCCCATTCTCGTAATTGCTACGAGCAATGCACAGTATATACACGCTGAACTTTTCACTAAATCCATTAAATTTCACTTATAAGATATACACAGCACTATACGTCAGCTGTATAGCTACAGATATATTGCTATAAGTATGTCGGTGACGCGAACGCACAAGATTTCACCCATCCAAAAAGTGTCTAAGGCTAACAGTACACTGCGCGTGCGCCAGTCAGAGCATGTCTGTGACACAAACCCATAAGATTTTCCCCTATCAATAAGTGCCCAACGCCACTAAAGAAGTTTTCACTTCAATAATGTTTAAAATATAAGATGCTAATGAACGTAATAAAATTATTTTTTCATTGGATTTCTTAAGTGATCGCAATAGACTAAACACTATCTCACTCACACCGGCTTGAATTGCTGTTGCGTTGTACTCGCTACAGCAGACTTTGAATGTGGCTGGCTAGATGTAAAAACCATTAAAACTGTCTGGCTTTTGGGGTAACATTTTTTAATAGGCCTCCAAGTAACATATATAAAATTCAGCTTTTATACTATAACGAAAGTTTATTTTATTTTTTTAAAGTTCAGGGGTGTCTGGCAGGGAGTTCTAACCATACTAAGTGTCCGGCAATGGATGACGTGATTTCTAATGTTATTCAAAAGAAAATATAAAAAAATTGAGCCTTATACTTTATAGAAAGTGAGGTACTATTTTATACACCTTTACTACCTGTTACCTGCCCAAGTAACCACAATCCAAACTCCATACTCGCTGATCGTTCTTACCTGTGTTAGTGACATCCACAGAGAAACTTTCAGCTTTTACAAAATAACGAAGGTCTGGCAGTCATGGGCTCTTGCTCTATTAGGTATTGCACATTGTTTGCATAAAATTAGAATAAATTAGAATCATGAATTGAAACTTTTCAATTCAATTTTTTGAAACTTAATTAAATTTAGTGATAGATTGTTATGCTTACAAACACTACACAATTTTTTTTAGTTCTTAAGGTAGTAAACTTTATGTAAGATTACCTAATGGTAAGTGCTTAATTTAATGGAAAACTGTATTTACATTTTTATTAGCTGCCCATCCTGGTAAAGCGGTTAGTGACACTTATACAGATGTGCTGTTGGGCCTGGGCTCAAATCCCAGAGAAGGCATGGAAGTTTGTAAATGTATAGTGCCATTAAGGCATGGGGCTACTTTAAATAGCCATTTAACCACAGATCTTCTTGTGAGGTTGATGGAAGGGAAAGAGAATTGGGAGGTCCTGGACAACCCCCAGGGTATTCTCTCTCAATATTGGGGTGGAAGCTAGACAAACGGTACTGTCACCTGCATGGTAATCAAAGCTATAGCTAACGACAGGCATAAACTACCAGCCCCTTGCCACAATGAATTTCGTGGGCCTCTATCTGATACCATCTGACAGGCGGCATTAGAAACAACATTCTTATTAATTACTGAAGCATAGTTATTTATGTTTATAATTGTGATATTTTTTACATAAATAGGTACATAAGTATGTAGATATCTCACTACCAAAATGTACTTCCTTTGTGTTAAATTTAGAGATTAAGACGTATTTAATCAGTATAAATATTTCCTTTGTAAAAGGCTTCTCAGTTATAATTCCTCATGAACAGTTTCCTCTTAACGCTATATTTTGTTCAAAATTTTTGTTCTATAAATGTATACTGTCTACTATGCTAAATCATTAGTGGGTTTCCGTTTTGTTGATCTAATTTTATGCTCACTCGCTATGTTTGTTTTTTTGCCATTCACATTTTGGATAGTATTGCAGATCCTTTATATTTTCCAAAAAAATTTTTTATTTCATTGTAAACCTATATAAAATTCTTTATATAAATCTTCAGGCACTTCCCTGTAAACATGATATTGAAGAAACTTGCAATTCTGTATGTGAAAAAGTTTTAAATTGTGGAGCACATATTTGTAAAGCTAAATGTCATCCTGGAGAGTGTGAACCTTGTGAAGAACAGATTGATCAAGGTTTGTTTAGAGATTTATGTAACCTTTATTTTAATTCAGCTGATATTTATGTTGAATTTTTGATGAAACTTTTGTAGAATTTTAATGAAATTTTCAAATAACTAAATGCATTAAATTAAATAATTTTGATGACAATTTTTTTATATGCTTGATATTTTGTCTTAATGTAATTCTTATGTAAGTATGCGTATATTTAATCTATATTAAGTTTGGAAATATTTCTTTGCAATTGTCATAAAATAATGCATAAAAAATTATATTTCATTAAAAGTTGAAAATTTTATTTAAAGTTTGAACTATTGGTTTAACATTTAAACCATTACAACTTTAACAATCTATGACTGATAAACAGAATTTTATGAAACTGACATAAATAACAGCATTACAAATGACATAAGTAGGGGAGACCGGGGCAAGATGACGACGTTAACAGTTTTTTGTTGTTTATTAATTTATTTTTAAGGGTAGTAAAATCAATTTTACATGAACTGTTAGAGTAGTCCTTTGTAGTATTAAAATATATTACCATTTAATTTTTCCAATAAAAGAAGTTAAGGATAATTTTATTTTTTCATAACCTTAACAAATCGTCATCTTGCCCCAATACTGGGGCAAGATGGCGATACTGAAAAAGGTTGAACATATTTTATCTTTTGAATATGTTACATGGTTTAACAAATAACTGTGTTTTTACATCTTACAAAGTATCAAACTAAGTGTAATGCATTGTAACGTAATGTTGAAGTGTTTAGTTGTGTACCTAACAATAGTCACAAATAAAAATGATAATTTTATAATTGGAACATTCCTTATGCCAACACTCTTGGCATTTACAGCACTGGATCCATTCTTCTCTTAGAGAGTTCCTCTTCACAAGCAGGACATCTTATAACACCGTCCTTCAAAGTTGATACAACTGGAATGTTTGGCCTGGATTTTATAGACTTAGGCCTACAGGAATAATTTGAGTTTTTCTACTCCCTTTTTAGCTTCTCAAGCTTTTTTTCTGTTTTTTTCTAAAAACTTCCTGTTTTTCCTACTGCTTTTCCCTTTGTTCTAACATTTCTTTGGTGGGTGTGCTTGTAAGAATGCTGGAGCTCAGTTTTTTGCTCTTTTTTACTCACACTATGTTGTTTTAGGCAATGGTTTGAAATAAAAAACACTAACAGGCTTCTTTGGTGCATCAGAATCAGCATTTGCCATAAGTTCTGGTTTTTCTGGAGGGTTTATATGTTGGTATTCTATTACTGGGGTCTGAGGATTAGCACTATTATTCTCAGTTTCATCGCCAACAGCAGCGTGGTTAGTAGTTTTTACCGCAACATAGTCATGTTCGTTAAACACGAGGATTATGAGGCTCGATCCCATATTCTTTAAACCCTTTCAACGGCATTTCCAACTGTAGCTGATTTGAAGTAAGTGATGCTCAAACCCTCACCAATATTTTTGTCTGTGATAGTTTGTTCTGGATGAGTGACCATAAAGTTGTCACATGCTTGGCTATAGTGTATTTTTAACTGGTTGAAAAATGACACAACAAGAGGGTGGAGACGATGTGATGTGTGCGATGGCAATCCAACCACGATGATGTTTTTCGCTCTGTGATATAAGATAGCCTGCAAAGTTATATGAGTTTTGTGATTGTCAAAAATCAACAGATTAGGAGATTCTTTGCTTGGTTTCACATGAAGATAAAAATGCTTCGAAAAAGAGAAAAAGGTGCCCTCATTGTTCCAGCCCTTATCACTACATTTGCCTACAGTTCCTGGTGGGGCTCTTTCTGCAAGTTCAGGAAGCATTCGTTTTCTCACAAAAAATCAGAAAAGGTGGCGGATAAAAGCCAGTAGCTCTAAAGCAACAAATTATTGTTAAATTCCTTCCTCTTTGGGGGGGGGGCTTAGCGGATGGCAAAAATGTCTTCCTCTGGTCACCCCCTTTCGAATGAAAACTTTCCCGATCCAATGTACCTCTTAGCCCCAAAAGAGATGGAAGCACAAGGTCACTCGGACATACACACAGACAAACAATTGTTCACAGGATTTAATAGAATGGACAACAATAGTAAGTTTAATAAATTCCGAAACACAGGGCAAGATGACGAGCTCGTCATCTTGCCCCGTGTTTCGGATCATTATCTTGCCCCAGACTGTCTGTTTAAAAATATTCGCTCTCATTACCATGAAGGAAGGCAATTAATTGACATTTATTCATGGTAATAGGTAGTATTTAAACCAAGTTACTCATAAATATTAAAGAGAAACGTTATATCTTACCTATATCTGTAGCAGAGCTTATTTACACATGCATAAAAGTTATATCGTGGCATCAAAAAACAATCAAAGCTTCACAACTAACACAATAAGGGCGATTTTAGCGTGTCTATAGTTTAACGAAAGGCCAAAAGGAGAGCCAGTATTGTTCATTTGATGATGCTACCTAGTGGAATACGGAAAAATTAAGACATTAGTCATCTTGCCCCGATCTCCCCTAATAGTAAAACCTTTTGTAGAAGTTGATTGATTTGAAAAGTAAGATAAACTTTATTTTACTTAAAAATTATATTAATAATGATACCAATTTTTCTAGCTTTGTTGACACTTGCAGAAATTTATGAGAGTGTTTTTTGTTTCAATTATTTTGAATACAGTGTGGTATTTCATTAGGGGTGAAATAATAATTTAACATAAATTATTTGCTCTGTAAAAAAAATGCTACCATTTCTCCCCTTTCATTTTTTTACACATGCCAGTATCATTTTATATTATCAAAATTTTATCTCCCATATATATATATATATATATATATATATTCACTGAAGTGCCACTGAATTAGGGATACCTACCTAGTAACGAGTTGGGCCTCCTCTGGTCTTGATAACAGCTGCCACACTATGAAGCATAGATTCAATAAGTTTCTGGAAATGTTCTATGGGAATGACTTGCCAAATATTGGCTAAAGCTGTCCATAATTCAGTAAGGTTCGTTGGTGCTGTGTGATGGCTTTTCGTGTCTTGTTCCAAAACATCCCAAAGATGCTCAGTAGGATTTAAGTATGGGCTTCCAGGTCAAAGTCAGGGGAATGCTCATCTAACCAGCCATTAGCCAACTGGGACTTGAGAGGTACTGTTGTCTTGCTGTAAAACTCCATTACTGTGGGATAACAGAACAGAGCATAAATGGATGGAGGTGTTCACCCAGCAACTTTATGTACCGAATTGCATTGAGGGAGGTTGGTACATGCCCCAAAGCTCTGAAACAGTGCCGCGAAAAAACACCCCAGACCATGATAGAGCGACTATGCCCTTGTACAGTTTTAATCTGGCATGCAGGATCCATAGCTTCATGAGCCTAATGCCATATTCTCAGCCTCTTGTTCAAGTTAAGTAGTCAGAATAGATTCTCATCATGCCATGCTACTCATTTCCTGTCTCTGTGCTATCTTGCCCAGGCAAGACATGCAGCCCAAGGGCAAGCATTGAGCAATGGTACTTTCGTAGGTCGATGGCTCCCGAAATCCACATGAGGAAGCAATCTTTGCACAGTCTGTTTTCTGACTGTGTGACTGGTACCATCATTCAACTGGGTAGTAATTTGAGCTATTGTTTAACCACGTACAATACACCTGAGCCATCTCTCACCATGCACTGTCAAAGCTAATTGCCCTTTGCCTGATTGCTAGTTTTTTGTCCACCATCCATGTATTCTTGGTATACTCTTGACACTAACAACCTTGAAAACCCTGGTTGTCTGACGACTTCGGAAATTGAATGGCCCATGCGTCGCACACCTATAATTTGTCCGTGATTGAAAACCTCCAAATCAGGCAATTTACCCATACTGGCAATTCCAACAACTAACTCAGAAAAATTATAATATGCGCAAAAAATGCAGTTACAACAGCACCCTCACTTGCACATAAATGATGCACAACGCTACACAATTTGCATAGCCCTTGCTATCCCTAATTCAGTGGCACTTTAATGTATATGAAATACTTCACCAAAGTAGTTTTGTTAATTTATATATTTATTTCATTGTTATGCCAAAATGATTGAGAAAACTCGATGTCTTTATTATTTTATGTTGAACAAACATAGAACATATACACTCACACAAAAATATTTTCAATAACAAAACACACACAGTTTTCATAGCGATTACCAAGCAGCTTAAATCTTCCAGAACATTCAAGTATATAACTCCTAATTTAATTATTACGCAAAGTTAGAAGATTAGCGTGAATTATTACATATATATAATGTAATCAAAAGAAATGCTCTTGTGTGCCTTATTTTTCTTTTCAATTAATTTTTTTGGTAGTTTTAGTTTTGGTTAATTTTTTTTCTCAGGTTTAAAACATTTAATGGGAAAAGCTGGATTTAATGTTCTATGTATTTTGAATGTATTATCCTATACCAGTGATTGAAAATGTTTATAAAATTTATTTATTTATTTTTGAAGAATGAGATAAATGAAGAAACGTCTTCAGTATGAAAAGCGCTAATCATAGTGATAAAATCCTTTTGTGAAGGGAATATTTGGATAAATAAATTTTAAATTGTGAAAAGCATTGAAAACTATTGTATCTTTATATGCAATTCATTGTAGCACCTGACAAATAAAATATGAAAAACTAATTTTTTTTTCTGAACAAAGATTTCTGGGGATTTTAAAGATTGTCACAATATTGGAAAATAAAATCCAAAATTTTTCTTTTTGAATTGTTGCATTGAAGTACTATAATTCAGGGATAGCAATTATATAGCATACATGACAGACAATCTTTTTTGGCATGCCGAAAAAATTTTAAATAACCAAAAAAATTTTGTTAATAAACATGAAAGTTTTAATTTTACAATCATGTTCTTTGCTGGTTTAAAAAAAAAATTGTTGATAAAGGATAACATATGTTATTAAATCTCGAATGATGTATATCTAATATCTAATGATATAGTCTGAATCCTATATTGAAAACTCATTGCTAAAAGTGTGGAATAGTTTGCCAAATGTCTTTGTTTTAACTAAAAATACTAGCAATTGCAAATAACATCCACTAACACTTGCAAAAAAAAATTTTCAGTACTAAACCATTTATTGTTAAAGGCTAGAAACAGACTAACTGAAGATGAGACTCAGCAACCTTACAATTCACAGCATACCAACCTGATAAAAAAAACTTGCAAATAAACATTAAGCAAAAAACTAACTATTTGTAAAAATAGTTTGTTTTTTAAATGTAATCATTAAAATTTAATTATTTTTTCGTATCATTTAATATTGAATAACTATAGCATTCTATCTCTATATTGTATTTATTACAAATAAAAATAATATCGATATTGGTTATACATTATTAAGAGACATTAGTGCAATATGTTTTATTTTCTCAACTTTTCGTAAACCATTACAAGTCAAAGTAAATAGAATACATCAAATTGGTGATGCCACTCGAGCTAATTCCTTAAGCTAAAATTATTAAACTAAACTTTTTTACTTGGTTGTAACATCCTGCCCACCTTGGTCAACCTCCAAAGGTATGACCAGCTGGGTTCATTGCCATTGCTATAATTGGACGAAACACAAAATTTCATAATAAATACAAAATTTAATTTTTAATTTCATAATAATAACAAAATTTCATATAATTGGAAACACAAAATTTCAGAATAAAATTAAACTTGTTGATGTCCCTTGCATGCATAAAACAGCAGGAAGTATAAATTCAAGATCATGATTCACATAATTTTCAGCACCATATATTAGGAGATGTTTGTACAATATATTTTATTTTCTCAATGCTGCGTAAAATCAACCATTACAAGTCAAATTAATAGAATACAACAGCAAATTGAGTGATGTCACGGAAGCTAATTCATTAAACTAAAGTTATTAAACTAAAATGATTGCTTGCTTGTAACATAGGGGTCAGGAAGCCAAACAGTGAGAAAATATGTCTAACTCTGTTCGGTATTATGCTTGTAACAAATGTTTTTTATCAAATTATATTACCAATATTTGTGTTGATGACACCTCAGAAAAGCAGTTACCATCCCAAGCAGTGGCATAACATACCCCCCCCCCCCGCATTGATTGCGGTTGCCCAAAGCCCGACTAACTCCCAAGTATGGCTTGGGGCCCAAAACTTGACTTTGTAAGGAGGTCCTAATATTCTTTGTTGTGCCATGGTTCCTAGAACCATTAAGAACTAGTATATAGATACTATGAAACAAAAACATGATACTGCCACTCGAAAAAATTTCTATTCTAATTTACTTTAATTCTGGCATTTTGATAAAATTATATTTTCCATTCCTGGTGTAATCCATTCATATTTTATTTTTTTCATATTTACATAGAAATTATTTTTGATGCTATTGTATTAGTTTTAGAGAGAACCATATATCAGAATCTAGGGCTGTATGTGTAATAAATTATGTTTATTTTAGTGCTGTTACTAGAACAATTTTTTATTTTTCCACAGAATTCCTATGTAAAACCTTGTGAGGCAGGAGTGTCAAATTCGCAGCCCAGTCAGTATATCAGCATACCAATAATGCATAATAAAATATCAAAATTTCTCTCGAAATAGGAAAGATAGTTGCAGGAAAGAGATATCAAGTGTCGGGATGTAAACATTAAATATTTCTTGTTCTTTTGTTTATGTTTATTATAATGTATTATTTTCAAAATAAACTTGCGTTTCAATCAATATTGATTTTTTTTAGACCCGCCTAAAGTTCAATCTTGTTTGCTTGTCCCAAGTTAGCCTTTGAGTTTGACATCCTTGTTGTAAGGTGACACAATGAAAAGAAGAATCATGATCATGTTGGAAAATATCATGAAAGAAAATTTTTTTAATCTGTTAATATCTTGATATTTTAAACTATATTTAATATGTTTAATGTGTGAAATTATTTTCATGAAATATCTAATTAAAATTTTCCAGAAAAGGAAAAATATTCTTTTCAAGAAATAAAGTGAATGTGGTTTTCAAATTTATTTTATTTCACTGTCATATTGACTAAATTACAGGCTGGAGGACACTTTTACTAGATGATAGAAAAAACTAGCAAACACTTATTTTATTTTCATACAACTTTTGTGTTAAGTAATTAAAAGTTGTATGATATATTCTGTTTTTACTCACAGAAAAAAAATCAGAATTTCTTAATGTTTTTTTTTATTATTATTATTTTTTAGAGTGTTACTGCAAGAAAAGCAAGAGAACTGTAACTTGTGATTCAGATACATCTAATGTGCATTATTTCTGTTGTGGTAATGTATGTGGAAGTTTATTAAATTGCGGAAATCATACCTGTGATAATGTCTGCCATCCTGCTGCATGCAGACCATGTAGTCTCTCAACTGAAGTTGTAAAATATTGTCCATGTAAAAAAACAAGCATTGAGGAATTAATCACTTCTGGGAAAGCTCAAGAGAGAAAATCATGTACAGATCCAATACCCTTATGTGATAAAAAGTGTGAAAAATTATTTCCTTGTGGACCCAAAGGTATGCAATGATTGTACTATTTCATCACTTCTAAAATTTGATTTTTTGTTTTATATAAATCCTTTAAAGTTTCGTATTGCTAAGGAGTAAGATCCAATTCTGGAGTTGAAAAATGTCCAAATATAAGTTTATCAAAAAGTTATGTACAAATGCAGTTATTTTTGACAATCTATGAAGATTTGGGCATTTATCATCAATGGATAAGCTTTCCACTGTCCTTTTCAAACAATTTTGTGGATGATGTAAGATAGACTTGAATGTTGTTTTGAAGCTCTTCATAGTTCTGGAGCCATGTAAAGCAAAATAAAAGAAACATTGACTTTTGATGTTCTCATTCATGACAGTGCTTGCTCTCCTAAGTGGTGCTATGACCTAACAGCTTCTTAAAGCAGTTTAAATGAGGCATGCTCTTTTGATCATCCAAATTATATCTCGGGCCTAGGGCCAAATTTGGTTTAATCTTTCCTCCAAACTGAACTGGCTAAAAGATGAAGCTTCAAATAAACAATCTTGCAATACTGGCAGCAATACTTATCAGAGAAGGCATTAGAAAAACTTGTTTACCTATATGATAAATAGGCTTGTACATAACTTTTGATAATAAATTCATTTTTCAATTCCTACTATTAGTTCACTCTCTTGTATATATCTTGTTCAAATTTTCAATCGTTAATAAAATAATTCCTATTCATCCATTCTAGTTCAAATACATTTTTTTAAACTTGTAGTGGATAACACAATGTTAATGTTTTTTTGTTTGTTTTTTTTTCAAATATTATTTAATTTTAAATTTATTCTGCATTATTTCTGTTGAAGTTACAACTGGTTGCAACCAATGGCACCTGTACATTTTTCTAAAGAAGTAGGAATTAACTTTTAAAAAAAATTTTATATTATGTTATATTTGCCTTTTTCTGAAGAAATATGCATTATGGCAAGGCAATTTTCTCTTGTGCATTATCCAGAGTTAATGCTACATGTAAAAAATTGAATTCAAAAATCTGAAAATCAAAATATTTATTTTTTAAAAAAAAATTATCTGTTGATATTTGTGTAAAGGCATATAGAAAGCAAAACACATTTAATTGTACTCAAAAGGCGAGCAAAGTCTTCTGAAAAAAATGATGAATATGAAAGTTGATATGGAGTTAAGGGAACATTTTAGCATTTTTTACTTAATGATTAAAATCATAATGAACCAGTCCTTTATAAATGGTTAGTCCTTTTTTTAATTTTTCATTACTATTAATCACAAAAAAAGCTATAGATTTTTTATTTAATTAAACATTTAATTCAAGCACAATATGATTAACATTTCCATTATAAATATTAAAATCTTTTCTTTCTTTCTTAACTTGTTTCTGTAACAAGCTGGTAAATGAAAAATTATTTTGGTTTCTGTACATTTGAAAAAAATGTAGCATATAAATATAGAAAAATTACTTATATATTTTGCATAAAGTGACAAATTAATCAACTTCTCTTTTGTGGAGAGTCATCATAAAATTTTTAAAAAGTTCATTTGATTTTTTTACTGTTTTACAAATTGCTCTTAAACTTATTTTACATATTATATTCAACATTTTTGTTATCTAATATTAATTTGGCTCCATTAATGTTTAAGATAATCATCACAGATGTCAGTCCTCTTGCCATGAAGGAGAATGTCCTAAATGTCCTCTGACAACATCATTGAAATGCCGCTGTGGATCCTTTACAAAAGAATTTAATTGTGCAGATATAGGAGAAAGTTTTGAATTTTTGTGCAAAAAACGTTGTAGTAAATTTAGAGACTGTGGCAGACATAAATGTTTAAATAATTGTTGCATTCTCCCAATGCACAAATGTGAATTAATTTGTAATAGGAGGCTAAGTTGCGGTAAACACCAATGCCAAGATACATGTCATCCTGGAAATTGTCTAATTTGTGGAAATGTCAGTGAGTACTTTTATGTATTTTTACTTTTGCTTAAAAAAACAAATATACTGAATGTTGATTGCTATTTGTTTTCTTCCTTTGCATGATTTTTAAATATAAATTTAATGCATCATGAAAACATAATATAATTTGTGGAAATAATCCATATGTCATTAAGATTCCTATTTCATAAGTCTTTCTAGAAATTGAACTAGAAAAATAAATTGTCTTGAATTTTACATTCAGATTATATAAAATATTTTAATACTAATATTAATTGGCTCAAATATTGCATTTTAAATCTTTTTTTCCACATAAATTATAATATTGATCAAAACATTTATATAATTTTTTTTTTATCAAAATTAGCTTTCTTTTTATTCTCTGAAAATGAAATCTATAAAATTCTTGTTATTTTAAACAGAACTATTTTTTTTTAAAAAAAAATAACTTCTAATCTCTTTAGAAATTTTAAATTGAAATTCTTTGTAATTATTAAGAGTATATTTTAAGGTTTTACTTTCAGTGCTTCAAAAAACAGAGCCATTCTTTATCAAGATAAATATATAGTGTAAAATAAATAAAACATAGTACATATTTTTTAGGTTTTGATGAGTTAAGATGTCATTGTGGGGAATCTGTTTTATATCCTCCTATTCATTGTGGAACTCCACCACCAGAGTGCACAAAGCCATGTATCCGTAGTCATCCATGTGATCATGATGTTAAGCACACTTGTCATAGTGAAGAAACATGTCCTCCTTGTACATCTTTGACATCAAAATGGTGTTATGGACATCACAAAGTAAGTGTTATCTTTCAACATAATTTTATTTTGTTCTTTTATGAATTAGTACTTTTTGGATAATAGATCAGCTCTTATCACCAAGCATAAAAATCATTGGAAAACATTCTAACCTGAATAATAATAGCAAAAATACATTGATTTTTTAAAAAATTTTGATTGAAGTTTTTTAAGTATGAATATTTGAGAAGAACATGGCAAACTTTTGAGATGAAAAGTTTAACACCACTCTTTTTATTAAATCTGACAAAAATATTAATATTTGATATAATTTTATTGATAAAAGCTACCATTATATATTGAATAACTTCTTTTTGTATTTTATTTTAAAACATGTGTCTGTGATTACAAATGAAATGTTATTGAAATTCATTTTTTTTAAAGAATCCATTTAAGTTAATGTCTCTTAATCTTTACTCTAGCAATGTGTTAATGTGATGTGCTTCTTGGATGGAGTTTCTTGTGGAATGATGTGCAGTAAAAATCTCCCATGTGGGAAACATAAGTGCAAGCTAACTTGTCACGCTGGTTTGTGCTTGAAAGAGGGTAGTAAATGTACTCAATTATGTACTACTCCTCGGTCATCTTGTGGCCATCCCTGTGGAAATCCATGTCATGATAATCAGTGTCCGGAAACTCCATGTAAATTTATGGTAAAAATTTTCTTACATCAATTACTTAATCTTATACTGACTGTCATTGAAGTGAAGTGTAACGTTTTTGTAATGTTATTATTTAATTTGTAATTCAACTTTTATCAAAATAAATATTTATTTTTAAAATCTTTAGGATTTTTCCAAAAATTATGTATCAAATCATATAATCAATTATTAACAACAAAAAAAAAATTCAATAAGGAATACTTATTGCAAAAAAGAAAGTTAATTACCTCATAATTGATTCATGACTTGATCATTGTGTTTTTCTTATTAGAAATCATATTCTCTTATATTTTATCTTTGTATTCATTTTTTGTTATTTTAAATTGTTACATATTGATAATTACTTATGTCATCACATACTTCAGAAACTGAACCTAATCCATTCCAGAATCCTGTATGAGTTTCAAGACTATTTCCACTTTAAAATATTAGGAACAAGATTTATTAATTCCTGTGTCCAGCAAAAACTTGAATTTTTAAGTTATTTTATTAGTAATTTCCTAAAAATCCGAAATTTGAAGATTTGATAAGCTGGGTCCCAGAATTAAGAAACTTGCATAATCTAAAAAGCAAAAAAATAAATAACAGGTTTTCTGATTTAAAAAATAAATAAATACCTCAAAATATTTTTAAATTTTATCATTCTTTCTTGAGGAATTCTTAATTTTATTTTGGTACTTAACTGAAACATTCAAATTTGATAATATTAAATTGTTATGTTAATGTATAAATGAGAATATGAGTATAAAGTGGATACACCCCCTCCCTCTTTACATGGTTTCCTACATGAAATAACATTTAGTTCATCTTACATGGTGTTTTGAAAAAAATAGAATGCATCTTTTTGCTTTACAAGTTGCATTTTTTATTTTATTTTTTTTTTGCATAGTTTTACATGGATACATATCTATCATGTAAAAAAAGAGAAAAAGTTGGGTATACTTAAAAATGTGGGTTATAAAAAGTTACTTTTAAGACATTTAAATTTTAAAGACCAATTATTAAATCTCATGACTCCAAATTTTCAATGAAATTTCTCAAAATTCAAAGTTTAGGCTCATTTGAAAATCAAAAATCAGTTGCATGAAAAATGACCGACCACCTGTTATGGAGAAAAAAATCTAGTTTCAGAAGTTAATTAAAGTGTTACTTCTTAATAATGATGCTAATTCTTTTAGTTGTGATAAAAAAAAACTACAAAAATTGTTAATACTTTTTTTTACTGTATACATAAAAAGATACATTAAATTTTAACTTTAATGAATGATTTGCTTCATATAAGGCTGAAGTTTTATGCATATAATAGAGATTTATTTCACGTAAATTTTTAAGAAAATATGTATCCAAATCGGAACATATGAGATAATATCATAACATATAAGATAATATCATAACATATAAGAACAACTCATTTCATCTGTATTTTTTCAAAAAGCAAAGAAATCAAAATGTAATTTTTTGTTTCAACTTTCTTATTATGTAGGTCACATTAGTATGCCCTTGTGGACATCTGTCTGAAACTACTACATGCTATGATAGTACAAAATCTTACCAATACCTGTCTGTGTCTGTCTTAGTCAGCAAAATGCAAGAAATCAAAGAGGGCCAGTCTGTGAATCTAAATGATATTCGCAAAAAATCTAAAAATAGCAAGTATGTCTGATTTTTTTCTTCTTCTGGAAATGTCATTTCAGTTGTTATAGTAGAATACTTTGAAACAGTTAAGACAATTATGTGGCTGTCTTATTGTTTGCATTAACAGTTTAATAGCTGCATGGTAGTTTACTTCCGTATTAAAGGAAGTTGCTGTTCATCGTATAAATGATGGAATATGAATTTAACTTTAAAGAGTATAAATTAGGCTGGTTTTGCATAGTTTTATGGGCTTTTCTATGTACTTTTTCCTTCTCTTTTTTTTTTCTTCCTGCTCCTTGTGTATTTGTGTGGAGTATTTTCAATGAATTATGTATTCATCAAGTGCTGCTGCTAGAAAAATAATTTTAAAAAACTTTTTCCTCCCCGATTTAAATTTATTGATACTAGGCATTCTTTTTAACACAGTTTTGTTATTTATATATTTATGTTTTCATTTCTTTGATTTGAGGTTGCAATGTAATGAAGAGTGTGCTGTTCTTGAAAGAAATAAAAGATTAGCTGTTGCACTACAGATACAGAATCCTGAATTGTCTACTTCACCTGGACCTCCCAATTATTCTGACTTCTTAAAAACAGAAGCCAAAAAGAATCCTTCTTTTGTGGCAGATGTTTATGATAAAATAAGCGAGCTTGTTCAGTTAGCCAAAGAAGTGAGTATACTTGTATTTATTTTAGGATAAAATGAAAACAAAATTTTAATTTTGTTTAAAAAGAAATGTGTTTTTTTTTAGTCCAAGCAAAAATGTAGAAGCCATTCTTTTGCTCCAATGAATCGGGATCATAGAAGAGTCATTCATGAATTGGCAGAATTCTTTGGTTGTGAAACTCAGAGTTATGACGAAGAGCCAAAGAAAAGTGTAGTTGTGACTGCATATAAGTGAGTTTTCTGTATTTCTCAACATATCCCACACATCAAACTTTATTTTATAGATTTTTTTTCTCTGTTTTTGTTCTTTATATTTCATAAACAATCAGAAAATTATGCTCTTTAGTCCTACATACCACACTGAAAACTTTAATTCTAATGATTGCTTTCAAATGTTTTAGCTAAGCAGTTTTATAAGGGAACATTTTTTTCATTAATGATTACTATTTAAGCTGAGTATATTGATTCACACTTAAATTTACTTTGAGCTTCATTTTAATTTTGATTTTTCAGTTTTTTAGCGAATGGTTGAATATAAAAGTAAAGGGTGTTTGTATAATCAAATTTTGGGTAGAGTGAATAAATTCAGTAAGCCTTACATATTTATTTTTTCACTTATAATTCCCTGAAACTTCTGAATATTAAAGTCATATGTAAGGGAAAAAATGTATAGAATTATATATATTTATCAATAGTTATTATCAGTTCATTGATTGATTTATCAATAGTTTTTGACATAACAAATTTCTTAAGAATTTTTTCCCATATTTGGTTTATTTTAACAAAGTTTTTAATTATCTGGAAGCACACTTTTGCTGGAATAGTAGAATATGAAGAGATGAAAATAAATTTGACATTTTTGATAAGTAATCCCAATTATGCCTCGGGACATATATATTAAATCTTGTATAAATACATATGGTTTTAATTTTGACTTGTTCTTTGATTTTTGTTTGATAGATTGTTCATGATTTATAAAATAAAAGATTTTGTTTTTTATAGAAATAATGCATATAGCAATGGTAACAGTATTAGAAGGCAATTGAAAAATTTTTTTTTAACAGTATGACTCCTCGCCTTCCATAAACTAAGTGTTGAATAACATTAGGAAAAATTGCATTTTTTTATTGCAAAAATTCTGCGAGATTTTTCTCTCATAAAAGAGACAATTATTTGAGTTTTGTTGCATATTTATATGAATCAGAATTTAAAACTAAAGTCCTGTATCTGTATAGCAGAATTTATGAGGAAAAATGTTAAATTAAGTATTCAAAGCATGTACAATTTATCCTATGTTAGATTAATGTAGTTTTAATAATTTCTCTTGTTATTTCAGAAACAAATGTTGGCTTCCTTTCGTTAGCATCATGGCCATTGTTCAAAGGGATATGGGCTTTCGTAAAGGGCCTGCTCCAGTTATTAATCAGTCAAAGAACCCCTCAAGTAGTTCAACAACTTCTAACTGCCAGATGAAAAAAATAGACTATTTTGATTATAAAGAATAAGTTTTGTGTCATTGTTAATTTCAAGCATGTGATGTTGAAGAATCTTTTCAGCTTCTAAAAACATGCAGAAAACATCTGTTCTTCTAGTGTATATCAATGTAATGTCTTCAGTGTGCTTTTTCAAATGTTCTTTTTTGAAATGTGGTGACTTTTATATAAGATTTTATGGGTAACTAACTCTCAAGAACGATATATTTTTTGGGTCAAACTTACAAATTCTGTATAAAATGTTATTAATGAAATTTAAAACAAAATTTTGAAACGTATACCCATGATTGATCTGTTACACTGAATTCTACAACTACATATATCATTCCGTACATATCTGATAAGATTGAATAATTTAACTGAAACTAATATCTCAAATAAAAAATATTCTTAAGGACCTAATTTGCATATTTTTTCACTTCATTTTATTGAACATAAGAGGTTTAAAAAATAAAATGAATTTGTGATTAATCTTTATTTTTTTTTCTTTTACTGTTGCTATGTAATAAAATTTCAGAATTTCAACTTATTGTTTGTTCTCTTTCATTTCTTTTGTATGCACAAGTACAAAACATGATTAATTTATGTCAGATTTATAAATTTTTTCATTCTACTATTGTTAAAGAAATATATAAGTTGATATACAAGTATTCAAACCATACTAGTCTGCTTCATGTATTTGAAACTTCCCCTAAGCTTAAATATATTGAATATATTTTTGAGCTTCATTTTTTTAATTTTGAAAAGATAATCTGGAAAATTTGTAGCATTCATTAATATTATTTGTTCAATATTTTTTTCTAAATGAATTATTATTATTATTATTATTTTTTTTTTTACAACTCTACATCAAACTGTAACTGATTTTGTGATGTACTGAAAATCTACTAGTAATTAAAATTAATAAAGCTTAGCTTTTATTTCTACATTTCAAAATTTGCTTCTCAAGTCTGTTGATATTATTTTGGACAAAATGTGTGTTTTAAAATGCAAGTTAATAAATTTTGTTATTTTTAATGCACTTTATTTTGAGGGTACTAATGTATTTATTCCATTGATTTGACTTTAGATTGTTCACTAATAAGTTGACTTGTTGGTCAAATTGTTAAGCTTTAAATTCAGGCTTAATGTATTCATAGAATGCTAGAAGTGTGTAGTAAAATGTGAATCAAATCCTCAAACGAATTTCTTATAATTCTATGTAAGAACAAAGAGCATATTAAAAGATATACTAATTCTGAATTGTTTTGACCAGATGGGGTAAAATCATGACTTAATAGCAGAATTGTAAGACTAGTACCAAGTTTAATAAAATTGTTTTTAATATAGTATATATGTTAAATGTACATGGGCTTCAAAATGTTTAGTTGCCTAAAGAGGAAATCAAGTTATTAAAATATCAATTAAAAATGTGTGTTTTTATTTATGAATATGGCTCAAAAAGACTTATCCAATATGTAATGTGTATATTTATCAAATATGTATGTATGTATGTGTACTTTCAAGCTCTTAATAATTATATATTCTTGTTGTAGTTTTGATGCAGAAATGTGATTTTTGAAATGAATTGCCACTAATTTCTCTACTTGGAGCTATATTAATTTCATGAGTCATAGATCTGTAGGCAAATGGTTCAGGATGTTTCTGAACATTGACTATCATTGTCATATAATATTTTAAATTAAATAGGGCCTTAAATTAATAGGGGAGAATTAAAAATGAAGTATGACCCCACATGTTATCCTTATATATATGTATAGTCTGAATTATTTTTCATTTTCTGGCTTGGGATTACCTATTACATTGCCAACAGTCATGTGAGATTAATCTGACTAGATTAATTGACTTCAAGGAAGTCCATTAATTGTAAATGAAAGGCATCATAATCTTTCTCTGTGTAGTGAATATATTGCAAAAAATTTAATGTGTATTCATTCTTTTTTCCTTTGAGAAATCAGTTTTAACTCATCATTACAAAATTGCAGTATGTTCTAAAAATGTAGTTTTTTTAAAATCAAATCATCACAATCATTGGATTTTTATCAGAATCATCAGTTCTACTTTTCTATTCTAAGGGAGTAGATGAAAATGTATTTATTGCTTATAAATTTCCGTTTTCATTTGTGCATTTTAAAACATGTGAAAGGGAAGAAAGAAATTATTGTATTGTGTGTAACAATCTTCTATATTTCAGAATTTTTTTTTTTGAATTTGTACCTCTATGATGTTTGATTCTTTCATGTAATTCCAATTGGAGTTTGTTTGAGATGTGATTTATGTATAGTGCTGTGTGTATCTAATTTTAATGTGCTTGTGTAGAATATTACGAAAAGTGGTGTTGTGTTTGTTGATTACCATTGTTGAAATCTTTTTTTATGTTTGAATAGAAGCAATATTGACTGAGTGTATATTTATGTAATATATGAAATTTGAATGCTTGGGTTATAAAAACATTCCTTGTTTTTTACGTAAGGCATCTTCCATTATTTTTTTCCAATTTTCAGTATTTTGGACTGAAAATTTGTTTCAACTTCTAATATCTGATTTATTTTCCTTTGATTTTGTTTTTAAAAAATCAATGCATTTAATAATGAATTATTAAACGCATGAGACAAAGATAATTTTTTAAATTATAATTTAAATTGGTTTTATTTAATAGGATTTTTGTTTTGTTGAAATTATTATTTCTCTGAAATGTGTCATAAATTTTTAACAAATATCTTTATCTTATTATTCAGAATTGGCAGCTGTTATTTAAAATGTTGAATGATGAAACCTTTATATCTTAGGTGATGAGGTGATACAAGGAAAATTGAACATTTTGATATGAATGTGTCTAAATAGATATTTAAATGAATTCAATTGTACTCTGTGTGCTTGTTAATAAGAATATGAGGGATAGATCTTTTTATTTTTTAGTATAACTCTTTTTGAAAAATATTGTGAGTTAGGCTGTATTAATCAATTATTGAACTTGCAATTAATTCTGTTTATTCTAATAATTATTTTTGCTCATTGTTATTACTAGTGGGCAAATCAGTCCTGATAAATATATATTCTGTTATATTAACACAAAAATGGGTGCTACTTCTAAGTACTGTTGGCACTTTTTGATGTTCTTTTACTCAGTTATCAAGAATATATTTTCAGCTATACATAGGTGTTCAAAATTAAGAGAATTTTGTCGATTATCTCTGGAACTACTGGTTCCATGATTTTAATGAAATTTGGTGTATATATTGGGTTGATATAATGCAGAAAAATAACTATTTATCAGTTGATTCCTATATTTTTGCTGTACTTTCATATGGAGAGAGCCAGGGACCCGCTACCTGCCCTCCAAGGTCCAAAAAAAAAATCGACCATTAGGATAGCGGAGGCTTGATGACCTGAGCGGGCATCACGTTGGATGGTCACGTGTCTCTGTGTCTTTGTAAGGGGCACTGTGACTGCTGTGATGTCTTGGAGTCCTATATTCATCTTTTCACGGGTGCAGTTGGTCCTGATTTTATTTTAATAGATGACAACGATAGGCGCATAGAGCTCATCTGGTCGATGATTTTCTCGAAAGTAAGGATATTTGCCAAATGGATTTGGCCCGTTACATTTCCAGACCGTATCCGTATAGAGCATGCCTAAGAAGTTCTGGGAATGGTAATTGCAACTCGGAAACGCCCTCTGAGAACCATGTAAAACCTGAAAACCGAATTGCTGAACGAGTGGGATTAATTGCCACAGAACTTATAAATTCTATTATTTCTGGAATAAAGTTACAGTGTGAGGCCTGTTTATCTAAAAGAGGCCATACACCCTATTAACCAATTTTTAGTTACATTCTGCAGCTGCTCTTTCATAGCCTCCATGAGTGTTATGCATGATCACATGTATGTATTTTAACTGTTGAATAATTATTTTTTTGCATTGTATCACCTTTATATAATACCAAATTTTATTAAAATATCTTCGGTAGTTCTAGAGGGTTTAAATTGACAAAATCTAGAAATTCTCTTCATCTTGAATGTTGCGTTTGTGCTCCTGGCCATTAAAATTGCAACACCATGAAGGACAACAAATACAAAAAAAAAAGATATGTAGTTGCTAATGCCACTTGATCGGCATGTGCCAAATAGAGGCCCACGAAATTCATCATGGCATAGGGCTAGATTATACGCCTGTCGTTAGCCGTAGCCTTGAACACCGTGCAAGTGATAGTACCTTTTGTCTTGCTTCCACCCCCATTTTGAGAGGGAACACCCTGGAGGTGGTCAAAAGCCTCTCTTCTCCTTCCATCAACCTCACGAGAGGACTAGCGGCTCGACGGCTATTAAGAGTACCCCTATGCCGCGAAGGCATTATACATTTACAAACATTCATGCCTTCTCCTGGATTCGAACCGAGGTCCTACAGCACAGCAGTGAGTATCACTGACCACTATACCGGATGGGCGGTACAAAAAAGATATATCATATTGTTTACGTACAATAAATGAGGACAGAAATGAGATAAAATTTGCTAGCAATTTGGGGGTTTATAGGGGTATGAAATTAGTAGAAACAGCTACCATTTCTACCAGCTAAAACGGCCCATACCAAAGCCATTTTGAGGATCAAATGACCTTGCCCATACCCAGTTAAGCATGGAATCGAACTGGGATTGGATGACAGAAATGGGCAACTCTTTCCATGCTGCTTCAAGTCTTTGCCATACATCATCTACGGTATCGGCTAGAGAGGGATTGTGTACGGGTCAGGGTAACAATCGAGAAAGAGAATATCTTGTATATCGAGGAAGGTCGGAACACGACATCCAGCAGAATGTAATGCATTATCTTGTTGGAAGATAACTTTTGACTGTCCTCGAAGATAAGGCGCATAAGATGTCAGAAAAGTGCTTGCCGTGTATCCAATGTCTGCCCAAACTATCGCACCAGGTATTGACCCCGATATCGAATGCAAGCCTCGGAGTCTCCAGACACGTATACCGCCATCAGAATACTGCACGCAGAATCCCGGTCTTGCTCAGACGACATTGGGTCACTCCTGTATCCAGTTTTGTCGTGCGGCGCACCACCGTCTCTCTGTGCTGTATTGGCAAGGAAAGCCGAAATAATGGTTGCACCATACAAGTGTATACTGGCGTGCTGCAAACATCATGCTCATTTCTTGACTCATGGTCCGTGATGTGATTGTACGGTTTGGCTGGGCCGACTTCACAATATGTCTGCACTCTCGGGTGTTAGTCATGGAGGGGGGGGGGGTATGGAGATCCTGCATATCGTTCAGTATGACCCTCAGCAACCCATTGATTCCATATTCACATGGTAAGGGTTTAATTTCGACCAATGAGTGACTGATTAAATTTTTACGTCGCACTGTTCAGCTACACGAGGGATTTTGGCAACGGACCTCGTAATTTTAAACCATAGTCAAGTGACGAGGATGACACCTGAGCTAGCACCCCACACTAATGGGAGGACGTTTGAACTCTCGACAGATTTAACGTGCATCGCTCCCCTACACGATGGGTCTTCAGTGGTGTTGGGCTCGAACTCATGACATGCCAGCCACGATTACGTTACCTTGATTTCGACCTGTGCGACGGGCAATATCACAGAATGATAATTCACACTCTCGACAGACAACGAGCCTGCCTCTATTGAATTCCGACGCTTGCTGGTAAACATTTCTTATTCGAAGCAAAGCACGATATGCTGATCTAACTCCCGACCTTACAAAGCGCTTTCCGAATCAGAAATCCATTGCATAACTTTTCTTTTATATAGTACTTAAGATGTCGTTTTACCCTCCTGCGTCCTCTAAATAAATGCGCTGAAATACTAATCGTTTGCATATGCCAACCTCTTCTACCTTTCCTGTAATTTTGAATTTCGTCTGATCATTCCTTCTTGATGGTGTAATTTTAATGTAGCCAGCAGTATATATATATCATTTTATCCTAACTTTTATTTCGTATTTTTTAAATTAGAAAATTTATTGTGTTTTTGCACAATGTAAAATTATAAATAGTTTCTGGAATTTATTGGGATCTCATATTAATTTTTTTCTAGTTTTAAGTGAATTATTTAGTGAGAATTGTGAGTGAGTGAATTATTAAGAATAATTCACTCAGTTAAAAAAAAAAACATTTTTTGTTATCAATACATTAACTAGAGATAAAAGGGATGCACTTAAATTGCTTTTTTTTAAAGTCATATTTTACATGTGTTTTCTTCAAAATAAATGTCTGTGAAATGGAGTTGTTTTATACGTTACATGATTTGTTTCTCTTGTGTTTAATGAATGTAGATTTATGATTTAAAGTGTAAATTTATTTCAGGAAAATTCATTTCTGTAATGACTGGATTATTTTTGTATGTGTATTTATTGTAATAAAAATGTGTGTTAAAATTTAAGCTTGTCTTGAGAGGCATTGAGTAATAATTATTGGTGTATTTCCTGGAAGAGACTCATACATTTTATCATACGATATGTGTTAATTAATAGTTTAATGTAAGATACATTTGGGGTACAATAGTTTAGTGATAAAGGCTTGAATTTGTATCCCAATTCTATCAAAACATTGTGCAATAAGGCACATTAAATTTAATAAAGTTTCCTCTTTGTGTTATGCTACAATAGCCCTTTTGATAACATTAATTGGTGGCGCATTTTCGAATTCTTTTTCAGCTGAACTTCATAGAATTTTGTGGGCTGTTCCACATTGCATAAAATTAAGCCATAAGGTCAGCATATTTTGATAAATAAATTTAGTGAATGAGATTGCAGCTTATGTATCATTAGCAAACAGATCAAAGTTATTGATCTGTTGTAATTTTTGCATTTGTTAACAGTGATATTTAGTTAAAACTATACTTCATTTTTAATGTATTCTAAATTAAGTATTGAATCAATAAAAGAAAAACATTCTTTAAAAAACTAGAATTATTTATTTTAAACGTACAACTGAAATTACTTATAAGCAAGTGGAAAATAAAACCAAAATCTGGCGAAAAAACAGTATTACCAATTTAAACAAGCGTGTACTTTTAGGGTGGATCGCTGATATATGGGGAAAAAATTATTATTAATCGAAACCTACCTATGTGGAGAGTATGTTTTATAGTATAGAGATTATATATATATATATATACACGAGGGCTGTTCAAAAAGTATCGATACTGAATTTATTATGCAAAAACATACATACATAAACACGTTTTGAGTCAATCTCCTTCGAAATATGCTCCATTGGCAGTAACACACTTGGCCCAACGATGTTTCCAGTCCTCGAAACATTTCTGGAACTCAGACTTTGGATGGCCTGAAGCTGCTGTGTCGAATTCTGTTTTATGGTTCAATGTCCTGAAACCGGTGTCCTTTTAAGGTGTTCTTGATCTTGGGAAAGAGGAAAAATCAGCACCACAGCCTTCACTTGTGCAATCTTGTCCTCATTGCGAGAGGTGGATGGGCGTCCAGAATGGGGATCACTGTTCACTGATTGACGACCCTCCTTGAATCGCCGGAACCACTCGAAAACCCGAGCACGACTCATTGCCTCATCTCCAAATGTTGTTTTCATCATCTCGTAGGTTTTGGTGCCCATTTTACGGAGCTTAAAGCAAAACTTGATACAGATTCGCTAATCCGTGTTTTCACACATTTTCTTTTTTCGTCGAACGCACGCAAACACTCCACGTGAAAGAAGTCAGTGTGACTGAACGGCGCGCTGTACAGACCTGCCGAATTTTGTGAGACAAGGTGAAATATGCGCGTGCATGATGCGCACAGTCCCTCCGCTGGGGTTTCTCGAATAAATAGAATAAATTAAGTATCGATACTTTCTGAACAGCCTTCGTATATATAAGAGGAAAAAAAATTTTAATTTAATATTGCCACAAAGGGGTTCAATTTTCGAGGAAATGAAATTAAAAAGATTAAGTTTTGGTTTATTTGATTTTACTCTAAATTATTTTTCTACAATATAAATGACCAAATACGATGATTACTGGCAAATGAAGAATTGAGAGTAGTGAATAGTAGAATGTACATTGTAACATCGTGACATGGTAGCGTCGCAAAGGTCACACAGCTAATTGCCTAAAGATATTTTATTTTAGAGTAAATAATACATAAACAAATTCACACACACAATATTAAAATGCCACACTTCACAGTTTTCGCGATAGAAAAGTTCTATTTCAAGTTCATGTATGCCAGTCGTTGCGCCGCTGATTCCGGCAATCCGTATTTCTCCGTTAGGCAAGGTTCATCAGCAGGCACTTGAGCGTGGCTACCCCAGCAAACTCTACCGAGGGTCTTCGGAGAGCACAAAACTTTAGTACGAAATTATTTCGTAAAAAGCAAGAGATCGAGCGTCATTTCGTATGGTTCGTGAAGGGCGGCTGCCCCCGTAAACTCCAAATTTGAAGAGCGAAAAAAAATCCCGTCAATCGCAGGATATCGAGAGCCCTGTCCTAACTAAACTAAAATTAGAATTGACGGGTCTACAGCGCGTAGAGCTTTTACCCAGTGTGAGGAGAATAGGAAATCCATGTCAGAAAATTAAAAAATCAAGTAACCCCCGGCGTGGGGGGCAGAGGAATTGGCTCCGAGGTGGCCGCGCAAGGCGGACGAACCGGGGAGAAATCTGGAGGAAGCGCAAGGAAGGAAAACGATCACCTAGCAAAAAAAGAGGAGGCAACCAATATGAGCGGGCGGGCAGTGACAGTTCACTAAGAGTCCGTTTCGGCGCATTAGAGCATTTGGTGTTGTAGATGTATAAAATTAGTGTTTTTTTGTAGTATCTATGGAGGTTTAAGAGGCAAGGCCCACTTTGTAGTGGCATAAGCATACTTTAATTTAGGATGTGGATACGTAAATAATGTTTGTGCTTTTATTATGGGGTTATCGTGATTTTCAATGGTTCTAAAAACATTCCTGGCTAACTTAGTGATGAAACTAGATATCGGCTCCATGTGTAAATCGTTGTGTATCACGTCGTTTCTAACGTACCAAGGTGCGTTAGTCATGACGCGAAGTATTTTATTTTGAACAATTTGAATTTTTTTCATGTGGGTGGCGGCTGCAGCTCCCCAAACAGGGGCTGCATAAGTAATCACTGGGCGCAAAATTTGCTTGTAAAGTATAACTTTATTTTCTAGGGAGAGAGGAGACTTTTTCCCAACCAGGGAAATAGCCAAATGAATTCTTCCCAGAACTTATCTGCGAGATAGTCGATGTGTTTTCTGAAGGTTAGTCTACTATCTAAGTGTAAGCCCAGGTACTTTACCACCGGAGCCCACTGTATGTAGTCAGAGAGCCCTGTCCATTTCCGAGCCGACCCCTGTATACTCCATGAGTGGGTAACTTTCATGCCCCCAATCAACTCTCATTGGTGGGTGTAACACATTTGCACCCGGTTCACCTCACTGTAGTCCAACTCCATTAGTGCATGGTGACAATAGGCCGGCACGTTTGATCCCCTCTATAAAACGGCCTGATATTTACCATATGGATGTAATAACTTGTCTTGTCACATTTTCACCGTGGAGGCGTCTTTGTCCTGAACCGCTGGCATCACTCTCCATTCAAGTTGTCTGCATATCTAATGTGCGAGGGGAACCCAAGACAAAAGGGCTGTTCCTTGAAGCTTCCTTCCAAAAGGGTGTTGTAGCGATCGTCTGTATATCGGCTAAGAAAAGGTGTGGCAACATCAGATCTACTTTCCGAAACCGTTCACATATATTATGGTCTCTCATATGGTTAACTTAAAGAATTACATTCCTCACAGTAAAATTAAGTAGCCAAGGAGAGAATTCTTGATTCGTACGATCCTAGATGTTGATTTGTAAATACACCTTCACACATTAAGTAGCAATATTTACGATAAAAGAGTAAATTTTGGCTATCAAATTAATTAAAATTTCTTTTTGGAACATTAACATAAATATCTAAAAATGGAAATAAATTATATGCTACATAACAGTAGCTGACCTTACACAGAAATCAGATTAAACCTAAGAAAAATATGATAAATTCTTTGCATTTTGAGTAGAACAAAGATATCCATTTAATTTTATAAAAAAAAAACATTTTCTTAGTGAATACTTAAAATGTAATAACTAATATTCCTTTAAAAATTTCAATTAATAAATTATTTAATACACATTATTAATGTGTTTTCTTCTGTACATAGACGGAGTATTAATATATTCATGAAAATAGTGATATAAAGACAATTCTTAGTAAATAACATTAAAATATTTGTAAATTATAAGCATTTAAAAGTATTTGTAAATTCCTTCAATTTTCTAAAGCTTTTAATGATTTTAACAGTTTAATGATTTTTAGGGTACATATCGCCTTAAACCTGGTTAATCTGTTTAGAATCAGTCCTCGGCTTTCTGCGTCCAATAGTGCTAACATTTCTGTTTAGAATTTTTGGGTGTTTCCGCCTTACATGTATTATTTTTTTTATTTTGTATAGTTTTGTTTATTTATATATCATTAGTATCTTTCATAACTTGTCTGACTTCTTTACACACTGATATACCAGGTGTAATAAACTAGAGCTTCGAAGCGGAACTGAATCGGAAAAAATATCAGTTTATTTCGGTTCGATATACTTCAGTCATTTTGTTACTGTAACCAACTTATCAACATTTTCTAATTTAACGTCAACCATATAATTATCATCGTTATATGTACATTGATTCTCGAATTCCTGTTTTGATGTTCACTAGTACGTTTCTGTTTCATTTCGCGTGAAACTGCTTTATAAGGGCAGATTTAATTGTTGAATGAACTAGAAGTACAGATGATTTCTTAAGAAAAATATCCACATAGCTTACCAATTAAAAAAATAAATTTTCTAAATTTTTATTGCAATACATTTTTTGTTTTGTTTATGATAGAATCATATTTTTAGTACAAATAAGAATGAACATAAATAAATTTATTCATTTGGAACTGAACGGAAATCGTCATTTTTGGCGGAACATAGACCGAAATTGCACCGATATATATTTTTTTAGTTGAACCAGAAGGAAAAAAACATTACGGTTCGAAGCCCTGCCATAAACAGCTCCAACTCTGCACAACCTGGT